>JAPYZC010000367.1:0-37555 GCA_030522665.1 Ichneumoninae sp. A BG-2022a
AAAAAAGAAAAAAAAAACCAAACTAGGGGGAAGAGAAAAAAAAGGAGTAAAAAAAAAAAAAAAAAAAAAAAAAAAAAAAAAAAAAAAAAATGTTCCTCCGCTTCGTCCGCGAGCGCGAACACGTCCAATTCGAAGTGGGGAACGGATCTGCTTCGGGAGCGGAGAAAAAGAAAATAAAAAGAAAAAAAAGGGAGGAATGAAAAGAAAAGGAACACACAACGTATCCCGATCGAAAATTGAAACGTTAATCACTGTGATTCGAAAGATCAAGGGAAAACAGCACGAGAGCGCGGAGGCCCGTAGCAAAAAGCTGTACTTTCTCCCTGAATCGCCGATGGTTCACCAGGCTCCTTCATAAAAACAACAAGCGGTATATTGTATACGGTGCGAGAGATCTGAGGGGGGCTCTCTAGGGCCCGCGTTCTTCGACGCCCGAATCCCGGTAATCGTCGCCGCACATTCGTATCATTTCTCCAATAGTTGATTGTCGAACAGACACCGGGGGGGTGGGGGGAGTGGGTAAAGTCGAGTTAAAAACAACGGGACGCCAGTGGAATTAATCGCATCACGACACCGGGCCTCGTCGGCTCTCTCCAGGGTGTTGCACCCTCTCTCGTTGCACACGAACTCCTGGCGCGCGCGATTTGTTCCCCCCACCAGAAAAGTACAGAGGCAGCAGCAGCAGCGGCCCTTTTTTTATTTTGGCACGTAACTGTGCGGTCCGCGAGCGATGCGCACGACACTCGCTACCATTATCACAATCCAATCGGGTAAGCAACTCCCGAATGAAAACAACCACCAGCACTCGACGCTCCTAGCTAGTCGAACGATATTGAGTCGGAATAATATCGCGAATAGTCACGGAGCTTGGTAGGCTTTGCCCGTTTGAAACTGTAGTCGACGAGGCTCGTACGACGACCCAAAGCCCTCTTCTCGTAACTCCTGCTGCTGACGCCGCGGGAACTCGGAAAACTCTCCGGATAACACAAGCCTGAGCGTGTGTGCCCCCCCGTTCGTTCTGCGCTTTCCCTATGTAACTCAGTCGCTACGCAGACGCACAACCGTACGATCCAACAACTACCTCGGGTCGCGACGATTACCGTAGATAGTTCGCCGACGAAAAAATTCGTCGCGGCGCATTCCTGCGGGAAATCGGCGCTCGCCGACTTTGCGCAATAGATCGCGCCACGAAATCCTTCGGGCGCTGCCGTCTCTCGTAGACTTCGCTCGACGACAAAAAAGAAAGAGCCACCGCGCGAAACCGGAAATGCAATGACCTCCGCGCGGGAAAAGCCGGTTGCTCCGTCGTTCTAGTTCTAGGACAACATTTAACGTAGCAACGTTAATAGCGGCATAGCGGCTGCTCCTCGGTCTTCCACGCTGTTCGTTGTGTCGTCTGGCGACCGACCGGTTCGGGTCGACGTCCTCGGCAATCCTCGGCTTTCGAGAGAGAGAGAGAAGAATCGTCTCATCTGCGCTCCACAGTTAAAACCGAACGATCCTCGTGGGGTTCTCATTAAAAACAAAACCAGTAACAACAACAATCGATGTTGACATCGCCGAAGCAACCACTTTTTGAGGTTGTTCGAAGCGAAGATCCTTACGCGGGACTGAAGAGACGAAGATCGACGTTTAATTATGATATTTGGTAACGAATGCTCGCAAACGCTTACGTTTAATTATGGAGGAAGCAATGGAGTACGGTAAGTTACGATCCGTCCGAGTCGTGGTAGTTTCATCGCGGTATTTAATTCATTTTACTTCGCGCAGATGATATAGAAAATCCGCAACGAGACGAGCCTGAGAACGAACAAAATCCACCCGACGATGTAATAGTCATAAGCGAGGGCGAGGACGCTCCGGAGGCGATAAATCCCGACCCTGGAGGACGAACTACGGACGACGACGATGATGGAGTTTTGGCTAAACAAGCAAAGCTGGAAGCACCCGAAGAGACACCGGAGACGAAATCAGAGGAAGACGAGGATGACTCAGAATCTGGTCAGATGTGCCCAATCTGCATGGACCTCTGGACAAACTCCGGAGATCACAGACTTTGCTGTCTACGCTGCGGCCACTTGTTCGGTCACAGTTGCGTGCTGAGATGGCTCCAAGTGGCCTGTACGGCCAGCAACAGACGCTGTCCTCAGTGCAACAGAAAAGCTGCGGTCAGGGATATTAGAATATTGTACGCGCGTAAATTATCGGCGGTCGATACAGTAGAGAACGAAAGATTGAAGAGGGAATTGATGGAGGTGACCACTGAGAAAAATCGTTTCGAGATGGAGGTGACTAAATGTCACATAGGCAGAAGACTTCATGAGCAGCAATTGGCGAGCATGGCGAGTAGGATCGCTGAACTTGAGAGACAGCAGCAACAGACCACCACTCACAAATTGAACGAGTCCGCGACGCAAGCGACTGGATTCAAATTTTTTCTCGAGAAAACCGTGGACATCTGTTCGGCGAACGGCTGCCGGGTTCTCGATTACAATCCTTGGTACGGTTGTGTCGTCGCCTCCCAGAAATCGGCGAATCCGCTCTTCTCGGGTTTCGGCGTACGAAAAGTCGACATGGAGACGTTTCAGCCCCGGCAGTTCGCGTTGCTGCACAATCAAGCCATAAGGGACATCGCGTTTCATCCCAGCGAAAAGACTCTCCTGCTGAGCGTGAGTTTCGACAAGACCGTGAAGATTTTGGATGTCCACAACAACATCGTCGCTCACGGGTATCCGACGGACTCCCAACTGTGGAGCGGTTGCTGGTCGGCGGAAAATTCCAACACCATGCTGGTCGGAGCCGCGAACGGATCGATAACGGAATTCGACATAAGGCAGACCAACGGAGCGGTCGGCGTTCTCACTATTCCCGGCGATCGGACCCCCGTTGTCTCTCTCGCTACGGTACCGTCGAATTCCGCTGCCGGAATAAACAAGGGCGGCTTCGTCGCCGCTCATCTCAACAGCTGCTACGCGTACGAGCAGAAAGACGTTGCCATGTGGACGTCGAGACAAATGTTTCTCGACGGACCATTCGTCTCCGTGCGATACGACGCCAAAAATCATCATGCACTCATATCATCACGACCGAACGCCAAGATACCCAACGCACGCCACACAGTTTTCACGATCGACAAGGGAACCGAGGACGCCGTTGTGTGCAATGTTATTCACACTTTCAACGGCGGTAATTCTCAGCAGTTAATGAGCCGGTCGTGTCACATTAATGTAGGAAACGATACTTTTGTCGCGGCTCATCAAGAGTCCACGAAGAGCGTTCCACTGTGGAGCGTCTCATCGGGTAAACAAGTTCACAAGCTTCCCGCATCAGATCCCGTACTCGACATGTGCTCGTTCGAGGTGAAGAACAAAATTTTCCTTGCAACACTGACGTCCTCAAAGCTAAGACTCTTCAAAAACGGGTAAATCCCGGTAAAAGATTTTCTTTTGAAATCTTTCCTTTTTTGCTATGTTGAATAAAATTACGGTGCATTTAACACTTGTCACGCAATTTTGCGGCAAACTGACTGATTCCTCATTTCGTTGGACTATAAGTACGTACGCACTTGATGCTTGATCGAATAACAAATGTACAGGCACATAGAACCAGATCGAGACGGTCTCATTTAATTAAAAATACGATGCATTATTATATATATATAGAGAGAGATGTTTTTTATACGAACGATCGATATATAACGTTAAGACATTTGTGATACGGCAGGAATGATTTTTTTAATATATATAAGTAAAAAATAAAATAAGAATGATTTCGCAGACTCGTTATGATTCGAAGATTAATACAGCGGCGAGAAACCTCAACATTTACAAAGAATCGTTTATTAATATTATTTTCCTTTCGAAATATTGATTTACATGGATCGAACCTTTTAAACGAGGTGTGTGTGTGTGTATGGGTGTATGTGTGTTCGGTATGTGTGTACTTGAGGTTCGTTAATTCCGTTACAAATGAAGCCACGTGTCGTTTCAGTTAGAACGAGGTAAATATTTAATTCTTCGTTAATTTGCCATTTCGAGATTACGAGAATTGCGTCGAAGGCGCCACTCACCTCGATCTAAATGACGCACCTCTGGCACAGCCTCCGTATATATTACTAGAAATTGACAGACGACAAAAGAAAACAAAAAAAATAACAAATAGAACAAGATTGCTGTTCAACGTGCCGATAAAATTTTCCATACTCTAGAACGCACGATTGCCGGTTCTCACCGACGTATGAAATATTTTACGGCGACGACACTCGACTTCCCAATGATTCTAACGGACGTGATACTCGAATATTTCAGGTAGATTTGAGTTTCATCGCGTCAAAGCGGCAAAACGATAAATGCAACTTTCTCTATTCCCGAGCCTGGAATGTGAACCACTCGCTTCGAATGCGATTGTGTAGGCGTGAATTGCGTGAATGCATCCCCCCCGCGTCTGACAATAATGTTACAATCAACAACAATAGAAACAGCTTCGCGCGCTCGCTCGCTTGCATCTCATCGACGTTCAAAAAAAAAGTAATGATAAAAAAAAGAAAGCCCAACACCAAAAAATGTACAAAATTTAAATATTAACAATATAACTTTAAGGTGTATGATTCTTTTTACAGATGTGAACTAACGCTAAATTAATCCTTGACTATTTCGATAATGTACACTGGGGGTAGTCGTTGACCGGAAGTTGGATGGAATTTCGTACACAGAATTCTCTCCAGCTTCCGGACTACAGCGGTTATAGCTCGAATTCGTGGATTAACAAATTTCTATGATTCGCGTGCAATTTTATCGTAATGACGTTACATCTGCATTGCGGCTCGTGTTATAAAACGGCTGCGACAACGATCATTGATTTAAAACAAGTCACATACGGGAAATAAGAAACACGTGCGGGTTCGCCAAATTTATGAAACAGTATATAGAGAATTACATAGGATTAAAAAAAAAAAAACAAAACTCGAATCGTCTTGCTTTGCCGATGTGAAATATTGTCGCTAAATCTGCCGAAATACTCGATAACAAAGCCGTGTACACGCGGCATTATTTTTTTTACATGATCTGCCCTTTCTTCTTCTTCGTTTTAAAATAACCGGAACGAGAGATTTCATTTGATAAATGGGATAAACGGGTGTGAACGATGTGCGAGGTATTCGGACCATATTAATCACTAACTGAAAAGTTGTTCAGTGGCGCGTTCCAAATCCCAGTTGAATGACGACAGAGCCACCCTCGCGTTGTGCTCCTCAATTCCCATATCCGTTAATCGTCTTATTTTGTCATTCAGGTCTGGCATTTTCGCGGGTCCTGTTATAACAATAAACAATTACGATCGACGTTCGATGGGAGCCGCGTTCGACTCTACAATTATTTACCGACCGCCTGCGTAGACGCACGTCCAGTGTTTCGCCGTCTGCCGAAACATCTCGGGCTGTTCTTTGTATTGTTTCGCGACGACCGCATCCTGGGGATCGTCAGGTTCCGCCGCGGACAGCAGAGCTTGGAGCGACAGCAGGACCGTGCGCAGCGTCATAGCTGCTGCCCTTAAATATTTCATTAAGCGAATCATTAGCACGTTCGCGATGCCGCGAATCAGCGAATATTATCGACATACCATTGGTCCTTCAGGATATCCAGACAGATCGCACCCGTGACTGAGGATATGTTTGGATGCCATATTTTCGTTATGAAACGGACCTACAAGAAAAAAAGTGCAACTTTAAGTCAGGTACTGTATGAGTAAAGTGTACAGCAGTGAATAATATGTACCGGCTCGTACTAACTTTTGGAGGATTGAAGGGATACGTTTCCGGCACTTTGATCTCTAGTACAAAATTTCCTCCTTCATATGGAGTGTCCGGCGGGCCAGCTATTTCTCCTCTAAGCTCGGTGAAGCTGTCGTTCACCAGTTCAACCCTGATAGCACATTTGGCAACCTGGAAGCAAATTAGATCTGTAAATCTGTAAATCGGTAAATTAAATCTAAATATAAACTCTAAATAGTAAATCTATAAAATCCATATAATTGTAGGACGATCACAGAGAACAGGTACCGGGAGAGTCCGGCAACCGTTACAGCCAAGTGAGTGCAGAATACATGCAGTCTCTAGTAGTTCATGGAAATAAGGAGTAAAAGCAGCAGTCATTTTTTTTTTAACTGCTTCATTGCGTCAATTCAATCATTGTGGCCCAAAGACAAAAAAGTTATATGACCAATGTTTTTTCTTAAAGGTGGTGAAGAAATCTCAATTGTGATCTACTTGGCTTTAACCAAACATTGAAAATATCGTGGAGTACAATCGTCGTGACCCCCTGACACCATAGCGAGATAGGAAGATATCGAAACCTCGCAAGAAGATAATTTGCGTCATTTACATGGGATAATAAAACAGCGCCGGTTTGATGACTGGTTGGAAGGGAATGGACAAAAAATGTGTTTGTTCTTTCGTCGTGAGAGCAGAGAATCGAGCAGAGGATCGAGAAGACATGGACAGTGCCAAGAGTGACGGAGGTGAGGAGAGCCAGCAGGTGGAGGAGGAGGGACCGTCCCAGGAGAGGGGTGAGTCGCGAGTATTGTCAACAATAGCCACGACTGCCAAATCCTTTGTCATTGATAAAAATAGTGCGCAAAATGTCGAAAAGTGTAGAATCACGATCTCCGAAATTTTTTTCGTGGAAAAAAAAAAAAAATTAAGACTTAAATCGCTGGACGCAGCCCGTGCGCGAGCGACGAAGGTTTTTTTATTTTATATCAGAATAGATGGAAACAACGCTCGCGCTAAGGCAATTATGAGAGACAAAGTCGGAGGTGTCTGTCGGCGACTGGACACTGTCCGTTTGCGTCCAGGGTGCCCCCGAGGTGGTGCAAGTTGCATAACGTCGATTTTAATATCGTATCGTATGATAAACGTTTGTTCCCGGATTCGTCGAATCCATGTTAATCGAACGATCCCCAAACTCACCTCCTCGCTCTTTAAAACTTCCTTGAATTCGCGTTTTATACGCTGCGCCGCGATGTTGGCCATGGCTTCGAAGAACCTTGTCACACGGTCAGCACACTGTCATCGTAAATTCGTTGAACTAATATTATACTAAGAGGTTGTGAGACAGCGTGCGTTGACACCGGCGTCGAGGCCTGGACGGCTAACGTCCGACGTCGCTAACGACTCGCGGCTCGGTTATCCGTACGACACCTATCTCTCCTATCTCTCTTCGATAGAATAATTTCGTGAGAGATTTACACCATGAGCCGAGAACTCCGCACGCGGGGACACGTACGATTTATCATTCGATCACCGCCGGCGCCACATTTGATGAACGAAAAAGTTGACTGTCACCCGCCTTGCCATTCGTATGGTACTTTGAATTTACGTCTGCAGTCACGCCGCGGGTATTCGAAGGCGGGAAATCCAAACGTTCCACCTACAAATACGAGAAACCTGGGGAAATTGACTATTTGACGCTGATCATAGATATTTTTATCGCATTGGCACGTGCCTATACGTGAATATTTATAAGTCTTATCGGGCTTTTGTACCGATTTAGACCTAGCCAGGGGGCTCGTCAAGCTAAACGGCGAAATGAATCCCTTGCCATTATTAATGATATTTTTGTTATTATCGATGGCCGCTAAAATATTGTAGACGTCCAAAGCGTTGATAAATGTAATGAAACCGTTGCAAAATTAATTTTGATAACATGCGCAACGAATTTCATGACAAAACGTTTCGTTCACGTTGACGTCGTACTCGATAATGAAAAAATACGTTGTTGTTCTCTGTTGGTTGCGCTGTTGACAATATATCGGTCTCTAAAACATCGAGGGAGATTAGAGACGACGTGAATATTTCGTAACGCGAGAGAAGGCCCGAGGGCGCAGCGCAATCGAACAGAAACGAGACGAGATATGTTGCAATAAGAAATAAATAAAATGATAAAAAAGAAAACACATCGACGCCGAAAAGGAACAACATCGCCGATAAGAGAGAACGATGTATTCGGGGAGGGCGGAGCTTCGGCAAACAGACGTCACGTCCGGAACTCCGAAGCTCTTCTCTGATTGGTGGCTCTTTCCGTTCTTTCGGTTTCAGTGATGCCCGTGTCGCAGCCAGTGCGTGCCAAGAGTTTGTTACGCGCAAACTTGGAGAAATCCCGCGGCGGAGTATTGCAAAGCAGAATGCCGAACATCAAGGTCTTCAGCGGCACCTCGCACCCGGATCTTGCCCAGCGGATCGTCGACAGGCTCGGTATCGACATCGGCAAAGTTGTCACCAAGAAATTCAGCAACCTCGAGACATGGTAATGGTCGCCTATCACCACGCGGCCCTCCAGTAACCACGTTATTTCTCGTGCCCTTCTGCTCGCTCTCAAAATCAGCCACGTGCTTTTTGTCCCATCTAATATTTCACGCATTTCGTACGATAAAACATAATTTTCATCATCAACAGTGTTGCCCGTAGTCCCGTGTGAAGCCTCTCGTAACTTGTGTGTATCGCCTAAACCGAATGGCAACCCCTTTTTCGCTTCGTGCCCAAGCCACCCCTGTCACAACTTGTCGCTACTTCCCTTTCCGTTTCGCTCGCGAAAATTTAATAAAGCCCGTTTCCGTCCACACGCCGATGCATCGTTCGTCCCCTGTCATGCCCGTTTTACTAGTGTTTGGTCGGATCCAAAAATGCCCTGTGCATGCGCTATTGTGTTAACGCGTCAAAACAAATCTTACCACGATTTTTCGTCTACAACGCGAGTGTTTGTTTTTTTTTTTTACTATAATCTCGGTCGATCCGATTCGCGGCCACCTCGCACGCAGGTTTCTGTCCAATTTTGCTCAAAAATTCGTAAGTCCATCGATTCACGTGTCCCCGTGTAAAATCCGTCGTAGATTATTCGTGATTGGATATATAGTTTGTATTCTATTGTATAACTAGCACACGCTTCAATTTGGCGTGTATCACGGGATTGGAGAACGTTAATTGGTTCCCCTCAAAGATGATGCCGGCATCTTTCTTTGCATGTGTGCCACACGAACACAGTATCAGAGATACGTGTTGGTGTTGGTGGGACAACTCCATTACACGGATAAGTCTCCCACTCTCTAATTTTTATCACAGGGATCTTGTGAATAGCTACACGCGCTTGGAAATTGTATAACGTATGATTTTTCTTTTTCTTTTTTTTAATCGACGGAATGCTCGAATAATGTTTATTCGAAGGACATGTATGATTTTTTGTTCCTTTTTTTTGCAAATAAATTAAAGAAAGAGATATTTTACTGAAATAAAAAATTTTGCAGCGTGGAGATCGGCGAGTCGGTGCGAGGAGAGGATGTCTACATTATACAGAGCGGAAGCGGTGAGGTAAACGACAATCTGATGGAGCTACTGATTATGATCAACGCCTGTAAGATTGCATCGGCTTCAAGAGTCACGGCTGTGATTCCCTGCTTCCCATATGCCAGACAGGACAAGAAGGACAAGGTACGCGACTCGGTACATCAATTTTTATTATTTCCTTCAATATAATTCATAAAGTGGCATTACCGTATTCGAAACCGGATTATTTATTTTTAAATTTTTTCTTTCCATTTTTTTCACTTTTTTTCTAGCTCTGTATTACACTCGAATTATTATGTACAAAAAGATAGCGTCAGTGTTACATAAATCATGCTAATCGGCTTCATTGAATATGCTTTGATATATATTTGAACAGTTCAATGTAGTAGATTGCATAAATCTACTGTACTCTGCCATAAATCATTGTAATCAATGTCCGACGGTTGTGTCGCGATAAAAAAAAAGAAAAAAGAATCGTTACACGGAGACCCACATAACTATTCCCCAGAGTATTACATGAGAACGTTTAGTTGTAGAATTACAGGAGAGGGATGGAAACCATGGCGCTACGAGAACTCAAATCCGATCGGGGCCGTCGGAGCTCCGAAAGTTGTTATAAATCTTAAATACAATTTTTTTTTCTGTTTGTTATTGCATATTCGCAGGGCGGTGATGGTGCGGACAAGAACGACTCCGCTAAGAGTCGTATTGTCGTGAAGTCGAACGAGTGGAAATTCAGGGTAATTTTGTGGTGGTTCTATATTCTGCCATTATAAGTCTATTTTTTTTTTTCTATTTCTGTAGCTTTTGCATCCGTATGGGGAGGCGAAAGTGGTATAAAAAAAAAATCACATTGTTGGCAAACTCGAGGACATTGAAGGCTCACGAACACATCACAATGGGCTTATGACGTATTGTTTATTGAGCCTCGTGTATCATGCAGGAGACTCGTGGAATTTAATCAATGATCATTATTATCACCACTGGGAGGGGGGTAGGGGGGAATGTAAATTTGTACTTGGGAAACAGGATGCTTAACGTTGTGGCTACACACATTTTCAAATTTTTTTTCGGCAACGTAGTATGCCTTGTAGAATATCTGATTCACGCTATTTCATTCGTTCGCACTCGCGCGAATTGCCTGGAAAAAAAATGTTTATATTATGTTAGCAGGTGTAATCGACAAACAAACATTGCTTCGCGCAAGTTACCAGGTGCTTCCACCGAGCTTGCGTGGAAAAAGCAACATTGCATGCTCACTAAGTCACGGGGACTCCAGATCTGAGAGTACGACTGTGAGAAGGGTCTTTGGGACGACGTATAAAAAAACATTTCTAACTATTGTCATTGGATAATCGTCTCATATACATTTTGCTTCTGTAACACGCTTTTTTTATCCACCTCTAGACGCACATTGTAACACACGGTTGACCGTTGAATTATTGCACACAGTCACGAGCACACTCACGCTCTGGGAGGAATACGAGAAAACCCATGACGAAATCCCAACCAGTGATTGGCTAATCTAAATATCATTAACGAGTTGTTCACACACGCTTGGCAGGCATTATTACCCGGTTCGGTCCGCTTCGATCACCCTTCATCCTAACGCTGAGACATGTGAGAGAACGAGAGAATGAATCCGGCACGATAGATCGACGCGAATCAATTAATGTGCATTGCGACAGGAGAATAATTCCCGAACGAATGTATTCATCGATTCTTCGTTCAAATAATAGATGCAAGTTTTTACTCGATATATGCAACGGTCTTAGTTTGACTTCGAAATCGGTAACCCCCCACGGATATCGCCGACTAACGACCCCAGGGTTATCGAGGAACCTCCGATAACGCGGAGCATAGCACGTTGCAAAACAGAAAGTGAACTTACTGATCGCAGGGGGCAACGTAAACGTCACAGATGCAACGTCGCGTTTATACATTTTTTTCCGGTATGACAAAAATAAAGATAATTTCGAAAGTAATTTTACTCGATCTCGATAAACAATTTTATTCTCTCACGGGTTTTAAAGCGCTCCGAATACGATTCCAATATTTGTCGCAAGTCCCCACGTATTGATGATTTTTTTAGTTTGCTCCTCGTTGCGGTCCTTGCACTTTGTTTTCGTTCTTATTTTTGTTCCTTTTTCTCTTTCCGTTACCGTCGTTTATGTACCAAAGGGACCGTCCTAGATTAGCACAGCTATTCAATTGTCTAAATTAGTTGCGTATTTTCAGGACTTTGTGCCCGACCTGACGACAGTGAGTATAAACGAGCAACGAGAGATTTTCCGAGTGAAGCGTTTGTAATTCATAAACATAACTTGTATTATCGTATCGACTTGTTTCTCTTGACTCTTTTATTACGTTTAATTCGTTCGGCCGAATTATTTCTGTAGGACTAACAAATGACCAAAAAAAAAGCCAGCATAAACAAGAACATACCTTTTGATTATTTGCTGCACAAACCGATAGCGGTTTACTCCCCCCTACCCCCCCATGAATGAATGGATACATTCGATAAAAACATATTGACATCTGAATGAGAGGGCAAAATATTAATATGATAGCGACAAAATAATTTTTTTGCGTTATCGGTTATTCGATATTCTGGGGGATACGAAAATATGTTTGTTCTCTTGGGTACTAATTAACTCCGTCGCTTTTATTCCCTAGTTAACTCTACGTGTGCCACTAATAATGGTAAATGCCTGCCGCTCACAGCAGTGCCCGCTTGTTGCAAGAGAATAATTATATTGTTACGAATAATGAGAAACAAAAAATAAATCTAAAAACAAAATTTGGCCTCGCAAGAATCGTGTCGTCTCGCGAACGTCACCCTAGGTACGTTCGCGTGCTGCCGATTTAAAATAACCGACTTAAAATAACAAGACAAAAACGATTTTTTTTAATTAACCAAGATCCAGCTTTTTGTGATGTTCCAGCCTACATTTGTCATCGTAGAATTTTTTGAATGTTACTATTACATTCTCCCCGTGCACAATGCATTTTGGAGTACACCGAGGCGAACCCGTTCACATCGATATTATAATCCTCTTTCTACTCTTCTGTTACTACGTTCTTCGCGCTGTGCGCGCGAACCTTTTAACGAGTCTCTGCTATCTCGGTTTGTGTACAACGATCGTTCGAGAACGTACCCGGCAACGATAAAGACTCAAGGTGCATTGTGCTCGTTTCTCTTAAATTTTTTATACATATTTTTTTTTATTTTATTTCGTCAATAACTTCTAGTGATATTGCTTTACTTACAGTACCCGTCGAGTCTTAACTGGGGTGCATTTGCAACGAAACAACTTTTTTTTTTCCTTTTTTTTTTGTTTATTCTCTCAATTATCTTCTACCATACATATATACTTTTTCGTTACTATCTCTGAACACTTGCGATCGTATTTATATTTTGTCCCCTCTGAGTTCGTCTCACCGCGAAGCGAAAAAAAAAAACAAAATTTAATAAAATAAAAAAATAAAATTAGCGTTTCCTGTCCTATCGTTCACATCCGTCCCGATATTTTCCAACGCGACAAGCTCGCGCAGAGTTTATCGTGTGTACACTATTTCGCACCCTCGTGGTAACTCCAACTCGTTGTCTTCTTTTTTTCTCTCTCATTTTGTTGAAAATAATTTCAGACCACGCGGAAGTCTATCGGGGAGTTTCGTCGATAAAAGTGTGAAAGAGAGAGGGAGCGATAAAGAAATTTCTTTTTCTTTACTAAAAATACGAAAAAAAGATGTTAACAGGAGATGTTTTTTTGATATTGCAGGAAGATACCCAGTTGCAAATGGACTTGAGGGACTCGATAAGCGTGCCTTAGCACTCATCCAGTTATGAATATGTTTTACAGAGTCGCGCCCCGATCTCCGCGAAGCTCGTCGCCAACATGCTCTCGGTTGCCGGCGCCGATCACATCATCACAATGGATCTTCACGCCAGTCAGATCCAGGGCTTCTTCGACATTCCCGTTGACAATCTTTTCGCCGAACCGGCCGTTCTCAAGTGGATCAAAGAGAATATCGCCGAGTGGCGAAACAGCATCATCGTTTCTCCGGACGCTGGAGGCGCGAAACGGTACCAGATTCACGAAAAAAAAATAAAAAAAATAGTAATTATGCTACAAGGGAAGGTAGTGCACGATTGTCGCCGAGTGTGAAGTTTACTGAAACTACACGAGGTGAAAATTCGTTCCTTCCTGTGCAGCATACTATACTTTTCCAACTTTGTTAAAATAACCACATTTCTTGCGTCGCAAGATCGTTATATTCGCGGTTCCAGACAAAGACAAAGTAATTTCATTACTCCCTAGGGAGTAATGAAATAAAAATAATGATCATTGGCTAATAATAGGCGATTTTCCGTTCGTATTGCACGCAAGAAATCTGGTTATTTTAGCGAAGTCAGGAAAAGAAGTTCATTATTTCCTCGTAGAAAAATGTTTACTTATCAATATGTTTTTTCCCCACAGAGTTACATCGATAGCCGATCGCTTGAACGTCGAGTTCGCGCTCATTCACAAAGAGAGGAAGAAGGCTAACGAGGTGGCGAGTATGGTACTCGTGGGAGACGTCAAGGACAGAGTAGCGATCCTGGTTGACGATATGGCGGATACTTGTGGAACGATCTGCCACGCTGCCGAGAAGCTTCTCGAGGCTGGGGCCACGAAAGTTTATGCCATCCTGACTCACGGTATCTTCAGCGGTCCGGCTATAAGCAGGATCAACAATGCCTGCTTCGAGGCGGTCGTCGTTACCAACACGATCCCACAGGACGGACACATGAAGGATTGCCCGAAGATCCAGGTAAACATTGGTCGCCTTTGCAAGACTGCAAATATAGGGTTATTAAGCCATTTTCTTTTTAAAAAATCTTGTCAATAATAAAATTAATTTTTCAGTGCATCGATGTTTCGATGATGTTCGCCGAAGCCGTGAGGAGGACCCACAACGGCGAGTCCGTGTCGTACCTATTCTCAAACGTGCCCTATTGAGCACACATACGACTAGATGGCTAAAAGATCGACCATAACGTTTAAGGAGAATGTAATCGTACGTTAGCAGTTCATTGTTACTACTATTCAGTTAAGTTAAATGAAGAGACAAATTTTGCCCGAGTGAACTATTGAACAGAGAAGAAACAAAAATAAGGAAGCGGCGAAATTTTATCCGCCGTTTAAGAATCTCCACGATGGCTCTATATTATTATCGTTTGTATTTCGTCGACGCGTGCGTCGTTTCTGTATCGAATCATTAATCGGCCATTCTCCGTAAACACCAAGAGAGCCGGGATAACGTCGCGCCCTTTACACAATTTTTCTGTACCTCGGTTAGAGAACGTAGATTTGTCCGAATACGACTGTTCGCCGTTGAGCGGCTTGGCGTTCAATTCGTCCACGCTTTTTTATCAAACGTCAAGCAATCGTCGATACATCGCGGTAAAATCAAACAAAATTCTTTCGATAGTATACCTCTTATACTATTTAAAAAAAAAGAGACCAAGCAACACGCTCCAATTGCAATACTTACGTCGCGATCTGGCATCGTAAGCTATAAAAACGTTTTCATCCATCGGACACATACCAGGATCTGATATGTGAAACTAGAAATACTGTACTATACGATCAGAGAAGTAGACGCGTGACGCGCGTCTACCGCTCTTCAACATGGGATGCAAAACAAAAAGCAATATAGGAAATATTGTTACAAACTGTTCCTATCCCTGTGATGTATGCCTTTCTTCCGATTAAGATCTCCAAGTTTTTTGTTTTATTTGTTTTTTGGAATTATTCAAGGTGATCCTATCCCGAGTCCCGAGCAAAGACGAGTCGAGCACCCTTCCAGTAGCGATATATAAGCGCACATCGTTCGGTCGAACTTTGGGACGCGTAGCGAAGAAAGAGGTCGAACGGTAAGTTTGAAACTTGCAATTTGCTCATTTTTTTATATACATAAAAAAAAATTGAAGCGATGTTTACTACAGGAGGGAACAAACGGCGATAAATAATTTCTACGATAATTTATTAGCATTACGGTATGAGATACAAACGTTGAGTAGAGGAGGAATGTTACGTCTGGTGTAGACAGTCCGTTCTAGTTAACGCCGACGGTGATAGACGAATCTTTAATTCGAATCAAGCTACTTTACCCGAAATACAATTGTTTCGATAAAATCGTCCAAAGATTATTTCACTCCTCGGCGGCTAGGCGATGTTGCGGATTCTCTCGTAGATTAGACGCCGTTTGGATCGTTAGGTACAAAAGGTCGAGCACAGAAAGCGTCGATATGACGAGACGATTACTTATCACTGTGGACTATAAGAACGGATATCTCGTCGGTAGTTGCCTTACGTAAGAGACTGTCGTCAAGTTTACCATGTGCCTTGTTAATAGCGTTGTGTCGATTATAATCTATGTAAATTAGAATACATTTCCACCTGAGCAACCGTAGCGCCCGTTGCTCTTGGCTGAAGCACAGTACAAAAGATTGATTAATCACGTGCGCCCAGAGCAAGCCCCGATTATCACGAGATCTTGCTCTTCGTACTCAATTTATCACTTTATACATTATCACGATTGAGTTCTCACCGAAGTAGTTCGTGATTCGGCTATTACATGCATCGAGGTCGTTAAACGTGGAGTTTGTCGTATCACTCGTTGGGTACGAATTCTTGAAAAATTATCCCTAGCACGGAATGCCGGCAGGAGCACATTTTCGAGGATTCGTGCCACTCCTTGGCACCGGATCGAATGTTGGAGACTTGATCCAAGCGAGAATAATCCGATCCGGGTACTCTCGGCTTACCCTCGGGGTTTCGCTCGTTATGTCGAACACCATCGGAGGATAGGCGGGCAGAATTTTCAGATCGCACGTCGATGCATTTACGTAGATTATCTTCCCGTCCGACGTTATACCACATCCCTCATGTACATATCCGAACACGTGATAGTTGGGTACCAATTCTCGAAAATTGTCCCTAACACCGAATACCGGTAGGAGCACAATTTCGAAAATTCATACCACTCTTGGCACCGGATCGAAGATTGGAGACTTGATCCAAGCGAGAATAATCGGATCCGGATACTCCCGAATAAGCTCGATTGTACGGACGATCTTAGCCTCGCGATTTATCCACACCCGGTGGCAACGTTATGTCGAACACGATGGGCGGATTGCCGGGCAGATAGTTCAGATCGCACGTGGATGCGTTTATGTAGATTATCTTCCCGTCCGACGATATGCCGTATCCCTCGTGTATGTGTCCGAAAACGTGATACTTTGGCTTAACGCGATTCTGGACGATCGACAAGAGTTCCACGCAACCGGCCCGAACTCCGCTGCAGCAGAGATCACCGTGTCCGACCGGCGGAGTGTGGGTCACCAGGATGTCCGTGTCCGCGGGGATGAGCTTCCATTTTGAGAGGCATGGCTCTCCTCTGGGAACGTTGAATGCCCATTTGCAGAACTCTGGTTGCCTGAATTAAATTCGATATCCATGAAAAAAAATTTCCTTCGATGATAAATTTGTAACATAAAACTATGCTCCGATAATCACCAGGGTGTTCCGTATATCTTTACTCCGTAGAGGACTATTTCTGAGTCTTCCAGATAAACGCAATTCGTCAGATAGTCTTTGATATTCTTGGTCTGTATGGCTTCGGCGAGGGTGTCTTTGGACATTCCCAGTGTCGGAATGTTGTCCAGTATGCTGGTCCCAGTGTGTTTCTGTCTATCTCCGCTGCTCTGCGTAGAGAAAGGATGAGTGAAGGTTGGGTCGAAGCTGAGCTCGTGGTTTCCCGCTATGACTATCTTATGCTTGTGCGGTAGGTTTCCTGCAGGCAAAAACAACACAGTCAAGCCTCTGATCGATTATTTATCTCAGAGATTATTAAATTGCTTGCCTATCCATGTGTTGAATTCAACGACCTCCTGAAGACTTCCGCACTTGGTGAAGTCGCCGGCGTGTATGAATACGTCACCCTCCGGCACATCGAATTTTATGTAAGGCGTCAGAGAGTGTGTGTCGCTCATGCAAACGATCCTTAGCTGAAAAAAGAAGTTCGTTGGTTTAGTCGAGTCGAAGAGCCGAAAAACCGGGCGAACCCACCTTGTTCGCGGGAGCCTCGGTCGTAGGAGGTTTAACGTTGATCTTGATGACTTTCTGCTCCCGCGACAGCTCCTTCCAGGCAGCTGTCGGATTACCCGTTAGCGGGTGTATCTCGATGTCCATGACGACTGGCGTTAGCGAAGTTAGCGAACGCGACGCAATACCCGGATCGAAAACGGCATCCGACCTAACGCGATCGCGGTCCCGATTTTGTTCTCGAAAACAACGCGACGTAACGAATTATTGTGTTATCGAGGCGATGACGGTTTTGTCGGCACGCGAAGTTTATCGTAGTACGAATTCTTCAATGAACAAATTAATCACGTATTTACCGTGTTGATGCATCGTTACGTCCCTTCGAGTGTTTCACCGGGGCTTTCATCTTTTTCGCGATTGTTTTCCTTCGCTACGCGCCTGTATTGTTCGGTCGTCAGATGTGCGTGATTCGTAGCCGAGGCAATTGATCGAACGGGAGGTTCGTTAGAATCGCGTCATAGTCGACACAGACGCGATAGAGGAGGATTTTTTACGATCAAAAACAAAATGCAAAGTTCATCTTCTATAATCGTCTGTAAAACTCATTTCAAGATTGTTGACTGCTCCGTTGCGTGAACGACGCGAGTTATAAATCCGCGAAACGGCTGTCTGCCGGTTAGGCAGCATGGTAGGGGAAAAGATTGTTACCGCTGTGCGCTATCCGCGAACCTTGTCAGTGACGATTACCTCAACCGTCCGTACTTTGACCCCGCCGCGTCGACCAGCTGAGTTAAATAAGCTGACCGCAAAGTTGTTTTTGCTTATTCCCGATCGTCCTTCATTCCCGTTAGGGTCTTCACGAGCTTTCCGAGCAAGTCCGTGCTCTCCGTCGACTACGTAACATCGAACAAATATTGTCAGGTTCTCCGACAAATTACGCGTCACGATGCTTGCAAAGGTACGCGCAAATTCGCACTCTGTGTTGAGTTAATGTTTCGTCGATTAATTCGCGCAATCACGTAACGACAATTTGGTAGATGAATTAAGAGATTTTTCGGTTCGTCAAATTATTCGTTCAATTATTTTTTCCAGGTTTTCGGCAATGTGGCCAGGCAGACCGTCGCCAGGAGTTTCTCCTCCACCTCCGTTGCTGCCAATGGCGTTACCTTTGAACTCACCGACACTCAGAAAGAGATGCAGGACGTCGCTCAGAAATTTGTGAGGGAGGAAATTATTCCTGTTGCGGCGGAGTACGACAGGACCGGAGAATATCCATGGCCCATTATAAAGAAGGCGTGGAGCCTGGGACTCATGAATGGTTCCGTTCCGCAGGAGTTTGGTACGTCCAAGAGTTCGATAGGCTCTTCAGATAACATCATTTTAGTGTTTCATTGTTTATTGTAATTGTAATTATAATTTATTTGACGGACTAACGCTTTACACTAAAATTACAAGTAGTGAATCGAAAACACGAGGCATATAATATTTGAACATATACATAACATATAACAAACATTTATCAAGATAAAATAAAATATATATATAAATAAATCATTTACATATAAATATAATATAAATATTTATAATTTTTTTTTTTTTACAGGAGGACTCGGTTTGGGTTCCTTCGATTCCTGTGTCGTGTCTGAAGCCCTTGGCTACGGATGTACAGGAGTGATGACCGCTATGGAAACTTCGGGTCTCGCGGTAATTAATCAAACTCCATAATTTTCAAAATGCCTAGACTAATCGTCGTCCATATTTCAGCAAACACCCGTTAAGATAGGAGGAAACAAGGAACAGAAAAAGAAGTACTTGGGAATGCTGATCGAGGAGCCAATTGTAGCTGTGAGTACAAAAACGGCGACCCACAATGTAGTGTTTATCTCTTTGAAGTTTGCGTAAGGAATATTTATATGGTGCGGTTTTCAGGCGTACTGTGTAACGGAACCGGGAGCGGGCTCCGACGTCGCCGGTATTAAAACGAAGGCAGTGAAGAAGGGTAAAGAGTGGATAATAAACGGAACGAAAATGTGGATAACGAACGGGGGTGTAGCGAGCTGGTAAGCAGCCATTTTTTTTTCTTTTCTTTTTGTATATGTTACATTTGAAAAATAGACGTTAACTTCTCGATAATTCAAAGGTACTTCGTTCTGGCGAGGACGAATCCAGACCCGAACGCACCGGCCGGCAAGGCATTCACCGGTTTCATCGTGGATCGTAAAAGCGACGGTCTCACACCCGGTCGTAAGGTACGAATAAATAACCGCCTATACATGATTGATCATATAAATATGAAATTCAAAGTGTACGATAAAAAGTCGTATTGTCCATGCATTATTTGTACCGAGTTTTGCGTTTCTCAGGAAATGAACATGGGACAGCGTGCTTCGGACACGCGAATGGTAACCTTCGAGGACGTACGAGTTCCGGAAGAGAACGTGCTGACCGGCGAGGGAGCCGGTTTCAAGATCGCCATGGGTACTTTCGACAGTACTCGGCCAATGGTCGCCACCGGCGCAGTCGGCTTGGCACAGAGGGCCATGGACGAGGCATTGAAGTACGCGATGGAGCGCAAGGCCTTCGGCAAGCTCATCTCCGAGTATCAAGCCGTCGCATTCATGCTGGCCGACATGTCGATCGGCATCGAGACCGCCAGACTCGCCTGGATGAGAGCTGCATGGGCAGCCGACAACAAACATCCGAACGCAACGATGTACGCCAGTATCGCCAAATGCTACGCCGCCGACGTTGCGAACAAGTGTGCCACCGACGCAGTTCAAGTATTCGGCGGAGCGGGCTTCAACTCGGAATATCCCGTGGAGAAACTCATGAGAGACGCGAAGATCTATCAGATATACGAGGGAACGGCACAGATTCAGAGACTGATTATCTCTCGTAATCTCTTCAAGGGAATGCAGAAGGGTTGATAGAAGAAATGCCAACGTTATCCAATGACAATATTCCTCTCCTATCCCGGTAACATTTTTTTAAAAATACTATCAGATTATACTAATTCGTTATTCCTTTCGATAGATATATCACAGTGATATATCACTTATACAATACGAGTGCCTTCCAAGACCAGTGCAAATGTTTACAAATGCAATGCATTGTTATTAATAAAATATGTATTTTCCAAAAGCGCAACAGGGTGAGAGCGTGATCCCGCCCAAAGAAATAGAGATTAGTAGGGAGAAGAGAATACGGAAAAATTCGAGGGTTCTTTGTGAATTCGAAATACGCGGGGTGCGGCCGCGAGGGGTCGCCACGCTCGCCTATACCGGAGGACACTAGTCAAGCGCATTGTTCAATGTTCATCCGTGCTATTGCATCGCACATTATGTGTACCGTCTATCAGTAGTTTTTTGTCCGGGTTATATTTGGTGGAGTAACGCGTGACGAATTATGCAACTTGAGGTGAAAAAAGTCTCCGTAGCGGGGCGTCCGAGAGTTGTGACACCTGACCTACTTAGGCGCCGCGGCGTTTTCTAAACGGTCGTTCGGCAAACAGCCCCGGCGACGTTGTCACACGAGCCCTCGAAAAACGTCCGGTTCTTCGCTACGATCTACCTCGCCGCTGGATCTCACGAGGGTTCTCAAAAGATCGGACAGATCCGATGTGCGCGAATTATCCGAGAAATCCACCGACTCACGTAGAATTACGTGGTACTGCGTGACATTTCGTCGATAGACAGTGCCGTCAGTAGTGGGCGCCGGCGCCCCAACGAAAACACTCTCGCTGTCGTAGTCTTTATCCTGCCCCGCTACGAATTCCGATAGGCGCAGAGCTTTTTCACGCACGAGCCCGTCGAAACGATAAAGCAATTTAGGTAATGATCCTTTTTTGTTCCTCCGATGCATTCCGTCACAGAACAATCTCGTTCGCCGTTAAGATCATTGAATTACAATAGCCCCGAGGGATTGGCACACTTATCGGCGCTACGCGTTTTCCCTTTCGTTCGGGCATTACCGTATCCTCCGAGTCCACGTTCAAGGTGTGCGAACGTTTCACAATCTTGCGAATCTTTCGCACACGGCAGATGATTTTACTTGCTATCGTAATTTTGTGTTTTTTTTCTTTATTACATTTTTCGAAGCATCGATTAACAGAGATGTCTTACAAAATATTCTCGCGCCAATTTGAATATTCAAATTTTCGTAAGCGCTGCCGATTTCTTGCGAAATCTCCATCCATACGGTGTACGAGCGTTATACATGTATTGCTTCTTCCACGCTCCGCGGTTAATCTAGCCCCAAGGAATGTCGCATAAAAATCGTTCTGGATTACGTAACATGCGAATTCCGCGTTAAACCGTCGCGGTTTACTTAATGTCAGAAAGTTACCTCGGGCGCTTGTCCATCGTGAATTTAGTCTTCCTCCCTGCCCCCCTCGAATTTTATTGTATATCTGTATAAAGTTTCATTTTTAAAACCCAAACATCATCGATCCTGTGTTATGAGCAATGCCCAAAGTGAATTTTCAATTAACGCACGTCTTTATCTATTTTTGTCAATTCAGATGAAAAGTGTCGCGAGGAACCGCGGTATTCCGCGTCTGCGCGAAGAGACTTTTAATCTCGACCAATCGAGCAGAGAAACCGTCGAGGGTCCGGTTGAGCCCAGCAGCACGAGAATCATCGTCGTCAGCAGCGTCAACATCAGCGAGCGAGCGACGACGAGCGGCGTGCCCGAACTTTTCATCTCCGTCGCGAGACTCGGAATAAAGAAAGCGTCGAGTTAAAAAAAAATTGTCAAAAAACAAAAAAGAAGAAAAAAAAACTAGAAGAAAAACCGTGGAAGGACAGTGGCTCGCGATCTTCCAGTTACGTTCCTGTCCGGTGCTCCGTGCCGCTGGTTCTGTCATCGAGAGTGCGTGTCGCGCGGGACACTCGCTTGACTAAGGGAGTATCTGGCCGTCTCTGTCGCCATCTCCCTCGCTCTCGTCGGCACCGACGACTGGCAAACCCCCCGCTCTGCCCCTCGCTTCCCCTCGCCGTCAATGCAAAGTGTAAGTGAAGTGGCCTACAGACCTACATTTGTCTAACGTAAGGATTTTTTTGCTCGGTTACGGAGGGCGTGCGGCCGGGCGCGCGGGGAATTTTCTTCGTTTTCAACAATAAAACACGCTGTTTAGTTCGGATACAGTACGGTTGTTAACAATAAGGTGAACGGGACGAGGAGCGTTTGTAATGTCGTCGATAATCGGGCGAGAGTACGCGAACGGGTAAAGCGCGAAGGCGAGCTAGGCGAGGGGGAGAGAGAGAGAGAGATAGAGATAGAGGGTTTCGAGCGAGCAGCGTCAAAGTTTCGGCTCGAGCAGCAGGGCCGTGGGCCTCGCTGGCCGGCGTGGGCAACACACGCGCGAGAGGACGAGAGAGAGTGTATCGGTGTGCGAGTGTGTTCCGAGAGATCCGTAGAGAGACACGTTCGCGGAGAGGCACATAGAAAGCAGCAACGGGGCAGCAGCAGCAGCGGCAGGCTCGGAACGCGAGCGGGAGAGCGAGGAAGAAAGAGAGAAAAGGAAAAAAGATAGAAACGAGAAGGCGCGCACACACAGGGACACGGTGGAGCGTGTTGGAAGCAACAACCGAGGAAGAAAGACACACTGGCATACAAACACACAAAGAGAGGCCGCAGGAGGGTATAGAGTAGACAGAAACTCGTATGCACTGACATATAGAAATACATTCTGTATGCATATATATGTACATATATATATAGTATACACACAAATATATTTATATATATGAAGTATAAGGAGAGACGCGAAAATACAAATACACGCTGGGCGTGAATTTTCGAGAGTGTGAGAGAAAGAAATAAGGAGACGACGGGATATAGAGAGTGAAACGGAGGGAACTGGTGTAGGTGACGTTCCTCACGTCGTTCAAACTCGCTCCCTCGTCATCGTCATCGACGTCTCTCGTCTGCTCGGCTCCTCGTACTTCTCTCCGTACCGACGCGTGTGTGCGTGTGTACGTGTGTCTGTGCGAAAAAAAAACGTATTGCGGTGTGTACAGTGCGAGCGTCTGGTGGAGAGTCGGCCCAAGAGGTGCCCGCCTCGCCACGTTGATAGAGCGGCTGTCCAGGGAGCAGCGGGATCCCGAAATCCTTGGCCCGGGTCGACTGCGTACGCGGTTGTTGTGGCTCGCCGTCGTGCACTCGCCACGTTTCCGGAATGCACGAGGGCCGAATGGCAGCGACGGCGGGAGTCGAACAGCAAAACGGCGCCGGGCAGCCCGGGGCCTGCGACGGCTCGTCAGGCTCGACCGGGAACAACATAGACGACGTCGTCGTCGCTACGAGCCTCGCCGAATCGTCCTCCGGCGCGAATCCCACGATCGTCTCGGACGTTATACTGACCCCCCATCATCATCAGCAGCAGCAGCAGCAGCAGCAACAGCTTCAGCAGCAGAGCAATCAACAGCAGCTACAGAATCAAATAGCGCAAGTGCAGCAGCAGCAGCAGCAGAGAGTCGATCTGGTTAACGAGGTTCACGGGAACGATTCAACTGCGGTGCAAGGTAGGACGAAAGAAAATTGTTTCTCTTAAGAGCAACTTTAAAAATTAACAAGATAGATTCATCTCTGATGTTGTCGACTCAACCGGCTCTTAAAGATCCATTGTTTTATTAAAGTTTTACTGTCGTACAGTGACGACCGATTGTTCTACGATAATGTCCCGCTGCTTTATCTCTCGGCCCAACATTTTTTCTCCATTGTGGAACACGATTTCAAAAAAATGTGTAAAAAAAAGACTTAGCGTGCTCTCCCGCGAACGAGAAGAAGGCCTTTGTTGTCGCGCTGTGCCGCTTGCCAAACTCCGACCGTCTCGCTCTTTCCGATTTTGTCTCGCCTCCGCCCGTCCTCCTCCCTCGCCCTCGCCCAGTCACTGCACTATCCCTCCCGTTTATTTCCGAAACTCCTCCGGTCCCTCCCGCTCTGCATCCGTTCGTCTCACTCGGACGTTAGTCGCGCCGTAAAATTAGTCACACTCTCGATCTCTTTTTACTTATTCGTGTATTATAAACCACTAGGGTATATATGTATATATATGGATGTATATTTATGCATATATATATGTATATATCGCAACGAGACACTCATACACAAAGAACACCCGGACGACGGGAACACCGCACTCTCGCCCGTTCTTTGTTACTCTTGCGGCTACGCTTTTCTCGTCTCGTGCTGCAACGCGGACCTCTCACTCCGTTGAATAAACTCGTATTTTCTTCGTCGTTCCCCCACAGACCCACACAGAGAACACACAGCACTCTCACTCCTTTCCCTTCCGTCTAGCTCGCACTCGCCAACTAAACGAGGCAAATTCACGATTTCACTCTCTCGCTTGACTCTCGATCTCCTCGGGACTCGGGATGCGCGATTCTCTTTCTATACTACCTACTACACTAATTTTCTCTACACACTTGGTCCACTTCCGAAGCATCGACGCACACCGCGAACCGAGGCACGTGCATCCTTATGTTCCTTGCCTATTACTGTACGTGTTTTCGTACTGACATTTTTTTTATTTCACTGGCGCGGCATCGGCGAGCTTCGCGCACTCTATTATCTATTTTTTAATGATAACATTCGTTTTGCTTCTCGCGAATTTCCATGGTTCATTCCCGACATATTTTGATTACTGTATTTTTCTTTTACTATTTGATATTTTTTTATTTCACTTTTATTATTTTTGGTTGCGATATGGGTAAAATATTTCGAGTATCGATTCTAACTTTAGGGTCGTGCAGTGCCTTTAAGGCGACAACAAAACCCTTCGACATTCTCGAGTTTTTTTTCCCCTCGAACATGATTTTTTTGGGGAAAAATGCACCTGCACTGAGAAATACGAATGCAAGTAACACTTTCGTTTCGCAACTGTTATATGTGCTTGAAGTATTTATGTATCTACGATAACATCAGAGATAGAAAAATCTATTTTTTTCCTCTTTCAATCAATTTACTAAGAATTACAATATTTCACGTGTACTCAATTCATCGACGACTTCGCAAACTCGTACACAGTGTCAATTGGTAGTTATATAACGTGCTATATTTGGAACGTAGATCTCTATCAGTTGACACGTGTGCTCATGGAAACAGGGGCATGAGATTTTTCCTTGAATAGTGTGCAATTTACCTATCGCTGTTGTTTCGACGAGATCAACAGGTGTCAGCGAGTCGGATCGGAAAAATACTGGCCGGCTTTCCAGCTTGGTAATTAGCCGGGCTCTTTGAACCCGCGACGCTCGAGATCGTACCGTTGATTGCTGACTGCTATACCCCGTTTGTACATGCTGCTCCATCTCGTTCGCCCCGGTAGGGTTTTTATTCTCCAATTTTAGGATTCAAAGTTAAAGCTGTATGTACGTAGGTTCCTCAATGCGTTTTTTTTCTCCTCGTTACCTCGTTCCTTTTCTTCTGCCTCTTCTTCGCTTTCACGCCGTCGTTGAGTCTGCACTCAGTTCGTAGGTTCCACTCTTCCAGGTTGATGCAGGCTCGGGATGTACTCTTTACCTTCCACCTCTTATTCTTCTTCTTTACACTTCTTCTTCTTCGCTTTGCTCGGCACCTGGCCCATTTCTGACTGCTGGCGTGACATCTGTCGCTGGCTTACGTAACTCTGCCGGTCCCTCTCTAAGGCCATTGTTATTTCCACGAGCGCGAAACTCTTTCGTCGAATTCCTCCACTTTTTTTTTCCCCGAAGCTTTTTTCTCTACAGAGTCAGATCAGGAAAATGTTGAGTGGGTCGTGAACTACAAAGTACTTTCTAACATTTATATTCTGATCATAAGGTCAAAAACTGCGAATAGGTCAGAATTGCAAAGTTCGACGCGATAATTTTTTTTTTTAATTTTTCGCCATCGAGAGACGAAGTCGGGGCATTTGATCCGCACGATACAATTAGCAATCGGATTACACTTCGCCACGGTATTCGACGAGTGAGGGGCATTGTTATCTCTGCGAGGATGAAACTCTCATCAACTTCATCTATAATAACAATCATTATTATGATTATTAGTATCTATTATTAAAGATATATCTTTTTATCTTAGCGAAATCGGCAAATCTTGGAATAACTAGTTAAACTACAAACTACGTTCCAACATTAATATTCCGACGATAAGAAAGGTCAAAACTGTAAAGTTTAACGCGACAACTAATTTCATTTCGCCATCGCTACTCAAAGTCACGGGGTCATTCGATTGCTCTACGGCGCGATGCAATAATTGAAACTTCGATACAGAATTCCGCGAGGAAGGTGCGCGGTCTGCGCACGCGCGTCGCGCAGCCGTGAAGTTGCCGTTGCGCCAGATAACGCGACTCGATGCCGGAGAACCGGAAATTGGCTTCGGGCGCGTGCTCCTGCAATTTCTTCGCCACATTTTTTTTTCGTCCTCTCCACCTCCGTCTCCGACGGCGGAGTGGGGGAAGGCGGATAACTGGGGTAGTGGAACGAGAGGCTAGAAAATAAAGTTGCCGACGGAGAGTAAAAGGAAAAATGTACGAGTGGGGATGAAAGCGTGCGAAGCGCGCACCCCGTCGTCTGTGTTGACAACAATGCAACTCGCATTGGACAACATCTACCTGCTGCGCTAACTGCAACACTTGTTGCACCGGCACGACGAAAGTGAGGAGGGGGGAGATGGGGAGAGCGCTGCTCGCGCGAGCTCAATAAATCAAGATTATCCGTGCCGTCGGTTTTTCAACCCCCCCGAGTAAAGGCACCCTCCTTCGTAGAGCCAGTGTATATATAGAGAATTGGGGGGGGGGGGAGCATAAGTACCCGAGCTACGGGGAACCTTCGGAGGGCTCACAGGTATCCGCAGTCGTGAAAATGTCGCTGGGTACAAAAATTACATTAGTCCTTCCAAGGGTCCCTTTCACGTCTCTATCGGCCGAGGCACATAAATTGAGATTTCACCGAGCCCCCGGCTTATTTACAATGGATTTCACTGTAGCGACGCGTGGCTGGCGCACGTTCCGCCCCGAACGGAAATAACATATTCGCAAAAAATATATTCGGATTCTATTGAGAACGAATCGTATTAAATATATTTGAATACATTAAAATAAAGTGAAATCAAACAGACGGAAAATAAAGTTATTCGAAACATATGACTTTAAATGTATTAATGGGTAGAAATATATTAAATTTAATATATCAATGGTTAGTCTTTATTGTGTCCGAGGTCCACTCTTTGGCTGTTCTCTATTACGCTTTAAATCCAGTCTTCGCAATATTTCCCTACGGTTAGCCTGACAGCTTCGTCTGTCATTAATTTATGTTACGTGAACTTTTGTTTTCGCCCGTATCAGTCTGGCGCCTAGTCAAACTATATCAAGTTGTTCGATGGGATTTCTCATCTACTTGTCACGGGGCGTGGCCTGTTTTTATTCACATACATACAATATTAAATTTAACTTTGTGATACGATCAATATATAAAAATTATCTCTATACATCTGGAGTCAAATTTGCAAAAATCAATTCCAACAATATATCCAAAATATAAATACATATTTTGTTCCGTACATATATTTTTTCATGTCGGGAAATCATTCTCTCCGATCTCTGTGTATCTCCGAACTTCGATGAGCGTAAACAAAATTCATCCTCAGAGGAAATAATAGTATCGCAAAAAAAGTCCTCTTCAGTCGTCCCTCTTTATCATAAAATCAAAAAACTATTTTTTATAATAATCTCGAACCGAGGAGGATTCCAATTCTATCCCATGTTTTATTTTCGTATTATCGTCCTTGTTCCTCCTTCCGCGTTCGAACTTTTTTTTTGCTAAAAAAAAAAAAAAACCTTAAGCTGCAATGAAAGTTTCCCGTTGCCAACAGCACTAAATCATGATAATTTCCTTGTCAAATATTCTTCCAAAGAGGATAAGCCATGGGGTCAGACGGTGTGCCATCGGGAGAAAGCTTTCTTGAATTTTCCATCGACGAGGGAGGCCAATCAGCGTTTCCGGAAGTCGTCACGCCGGGCCTCCGGCAGGGCACGCGACCCTTCGACCTCGTTTGTGTCTTCTTTTTTCTTGCTTCCAGGCTCAGCCATCTCCCTTGGTCTCGCTTCGTCGAATCCATCAGGAGAGCCGTCTCCCAAAGTCCCAAATGCGATTATTCTCTCTCCGTGCCCTCTTCTCACGTCTTCATTTACGATACACTGTAATATACCTGCGCGTCTCCCACCCCTTTTTCCGCACAGGGAAGATATATATTGCGCGGACCGACGAGTGTCGCACCGTCGGACGCTTTACTCCCCTCCCCCCCTTTCTCGTCTCGTCTCATTGTGCAACACCTGACACTGTTGACCCAACTCTCACCGGGAGAGAGAATTCGGTCCCCCTTTCCGTAACTGCCTTCTGTCGGCTGCGGGACGACGACGACACTAAAGCAATATAGCATACCCTTCGGCCTCCCCGGAGATACGTCTGCGCGGAGCGGACAGCTTATTTTACAATCGTACCGAGAAACTACCGAAAGCCTTCGCTCGCAATTATTGGAAAGTGAACGATCTCCGAACGAACGACAAACTCTCCTGGTCTTCGAATCTTTCTTTTTATTTTTTTGTATATCTCTTTTTTATGACCCTGAAGATTTATCGATGGAACTAAATTTCACCGAATTACAGCAGAAACCCGATTAACCGGAATCGAAATCTCGGTTCATCCGAACTGGACAGCGAAAGTATACAAATCAACAATGGTTAATGATACAACTTATTTTTGTCTAGTTACAATGACAATTGGTACAACTTGCACTTAATTGTTAAACAGTGTGAACTAGAATGAAAAGCTTTGGATATTTGTTTTCATTTATAGTATGTAAGCTAGTATTTTTTTTAAGGACTCAGTGACTTTGTTTTGCTTCGTGCACTTTCTTCGATTTTCGTCCACCACCTGTTTCATTTTTCGGAGATGCAAGTAGTCGATGCAATCGCTGCTTTCCGGCTGTTCAAAATAGTCGAGAACAGTATCAATTGCGTCGCTAGCATCCGAATGGGTGACTGTTCGGGCAAGCACTGCGTCTTCAATACTATTGGGGAAAAAACCTCGGAAGTCGCGCGGTTAATCCGCTTCTCGGTTAATCCGACCCCGATTGATCGGGGTTCTACTGTATAACGGCTGTGTTTTGCGTTGCACACACTCCGCTTGGGGAAGTTCACTCAAAGAATAAAATTCTACAAGTGAACAATTTTTCACTTGCGAATGATGAAATTTGATGTCATGCAGATTGATTTCATACATTTATTTAATACCGTCGTTTTTAGTACATCGTTGAACAATTTTACATGGGCATTCATAAAAAAATCAGGAAGTTCACTCAGACAATAAAATTCTACAAGTTGACAATTTTTCACTTGCGAATGATGAAATTGACATCATGCAGATATCTCCAGGATCCTTTTTTTAACGTTTTTTTTCATGCATTTATTTATTTAGCGTAGTTTTTAGTACATCGTTGAACAATTTTACATGTGCATTCATAAAAAAATCAGGAAGTTCACTCAGACAATAAAATTCTACAAGTGAACAATTTTTCACTTGCGAATGATGAAATTGACATCATGCAGATATCTTCAGGATCCTTTTTTTAACATCGCTGAACAATTTTACATGTGCATTCATAAAAAAAATCCGAGATAGACCAAACGATGAATTCATTAAATGTAAAGCGTGCTGGGCAGATAAGATATGTGAAGAGATATGCATTCGTAAATATGACGCGCGAAATGTGCAGGGCGCCCTAATTAGTTTCCATTCGGTGTTTTAGTCGCGCGAAACTGAAAGTCCGGCGTCGGTAACGGGTGCGCCTTTTTCATTACTTTTTTCCTCGCAGGGTAATACAGCGGTGCGGAGCAATGCAGAGCCGATCGTCGATCGGTTCGTATATCCGGGGCGCACGAAATACTCCCACGCGTGCGTCGTTCAGCAGCGGTTTTACTCTCCGCAGCAGCGGCAGCATAGCTATTGAATCGCTTGACCCACTTTGATAAACCTCGCGCATTGGAATAACTCAATAACACACCGGGCCGGCCGGTCGCGTTCGCGCGCGAGAGCTAACAATAATTATTATTCAACACGATGGCCAAGCCGTCTCGGAGTCTCGGAGGCCCGGGAGACCTAGGGAAGCTCGTCTCATCGATATCGATATTATAATAGCCGGCAGGAGTGTCGCAACGCCGCGCGAGCTCCCGAAATCCCGCGTCCCAGCGGCGAAATTATCGCCGAAATGAAACGATGTATTGAATAATCGAAAGAAGTCGATGCACGCTCGTTTATATCGATATCGATGTTATATCGTCGTTCCCGGCTGGGTATTTCGCACAGCGTTGCTTCGGCGTCCGCAGCGATAAACACACTGTATATATTTATATTATTATTTGTTCTTCCTATGTACGCTGCAAAAAAATTAGTTTGAAAAGCAATAAACGGTACTGGAAGCTTTTTTACATAATCTGTTTCCGAAATTTGAAACACATGTGCGTTGAAATTTTGCAGTAAAATCTTCATATTTAATGAACATTTTTGTAAATTTATGGCAAAAAATTTGAAATTTTCGTATCTAGTATTTGAATTTTACAAAAAAAAAAAAAAAAAAACATTAATCTTCAATTAATGTAAGTAATGGAAGCAAACGTCAAGTTTCAGTACATTACATTTAGGATTAAATTGAATTATACGCGTTATGCGTACACTTGCATGTATATGACAATATTGTAAAAAAGGCTTGACCCGTAAAATTCATGACGAATAAATCAATAAATAATAGCCGGTAGGAACGTCGCAACATCGCGCGAGCTCCCGAAGTCCCGTGTCCCAAAAGCGAAATAATAATCGTCGAATGAAACGACCGATGTATATCTCCGTACCGAGCGTGTAAATATCGAAAGAAGTCGATACACGCTTGTTTTTATAGGTCGAGAGGGAGCCTGGACTGTCCTCTGCAAGCAACCATTCGGCCACGTATTTTAACGCTGGTTTTTTCGGATCGCTGCAACCCGATCGAGAAACGTCGGAGCAAAACGGATTTAAGCGTTTCGATAGCCGCTCCCACAGGTGGCGCGAAAGCTCACGTGCGGACGCGTATCGGCGAAGTTTCAGCGGGCACGCGCTCGATCGCGTGGGTGTGTGTCTATCCTGTACGGGGGGGGGCTCAAGCTTGATAAACTCGAGCGACAATTTCGCATCGATTTTATCAATAATTTCTTAGACACTAACAGCTGCACCGCACGCGTAGAATAGATTTATTGAATGCGAATACATTCTTTAAGTTTCCCTGTAAACCGGGAGAGAGATAGAAGCATTTTTTTTTCAAACGATACTTCAATCATATCGAATTTATAATTTCGATAGGATATCAATAGTTCTATGTAGTGATGTAGTCTATATAGTGATATCAATAGTCTAATTTTTTTTTTATAAGTCAATTCGCCGGGTGTATGAATGAACCGATTTTCGCAACGACTGCTTGCAACGTCCCTATTCATTTCTTTCTTCATTATTATTACATTAAAAAAAAAATTTGTCGTTCTCAGCATTCTCATCTTCTGGTGAACCGAAAATTTTCTTAGCCCTCCCCGAGCGTATCGGCCGCCCCACCAGTCTTGTGCCAGTTATGACGAATTCGATTGGGTAACAGCGGCTCGACGTGAAGTAACTCCACGCGGGACACGGTCCGTGGTTTTTAATACGCGTCCTACTTTCCGCTATCTCGCGCTCGCGCTCTCCGGCTCTCGTTGTGTGTATACCGGCGTTACCCGCCGCCGTGTGTTGTGGCAGCCGATAGAACCGGCACAGAGAGGCTTCGAGATCGCGGTGGCAAAACGAGCGTGGACACGAGAGAGCCCGTGGCGTCGTCGTGCGTGGGTTTCCTCGCTCCCGCCTAACGGACGACTCCCGACGGGGATTGGCGCTTCTAACCCCCCCTCTCTCCGCTCTCTTTTGTTTCATCAATTTCCCCTCGTCAGCTTCGCCTCGTGCCTCCTCGGCGCCCCTCGGCTATCTACGGAACTTACTTCCCCCCCCTCGCTTCACCGCTCGTCGCCTAGCAACTCTGCAACGTTTTTTTCCCCCTCCCCGCCCGCTCGCTGCAGTCGCGTATCCTAGCAACACTTTTCCACAGCGCTTCTCGTTCTTCGGATCTTCGAGATTATCTCCGCGACATCGTCGCTTAGCAACAATGCCACTTTGATCCCTCCACACCGATGGTTTTCAGCTTCTCCTCAACTCCGTGTCCCACCACGTCGCGATTCGTCGCGTCACGGCGCGATTCCACGCGGTTTCTAACAGACCCCACTCTCACCCTCTCGCCCGTGTACCGCGCGTCGCGCTCTGTACTCGAGAACCGGTGGCGACACCAGCGGGATATAACTACCGCGCGCGCAAAGCGTGTTGCGCACCACCGGCCTGCCGGTGAGGAAGCGGGATCGAGGGAGAGTGAGATGGAACGAAATTGAAAGTGGCTGTCCCACTGGCCCACTGACCTGATTACCCACTGACAATGACACAAATCCTAGCGTCTCTCCTCCTCTACACTACTCCTCGTCTCTCCTCTCGTCTGACCCTCGAGGTAGCTCCTCCCCTGCGCGGATAGATAGCTTGGCGCGCATCGTTGTTTTCTCTTCCCCCCCTCTCCTCTCCGCCCCCTTGATCTTCGATCGTCCTCTCGTTCCATCTCGTTCTTTGTTCGTCGATGATTCGTCTTTCGATCGCACGAAATCAGAGATCTTTTTATTCAATTTCTATTTTATCCGCTAATGTTAATTTTTTAATCGCAGTTGGGATATTTTTACCGACTATGCAATAACACGGAGGGTAATAAAATGTTTTCCCGGGCTGCGGAGACCTTCGCTTTATTGTCGTACTGATAGTTATTTTTTTGTTCTTTTTTTTAATAGCTTCTCTCCCGCAAGGCCTCGACGGTTTTCTCGAGGCTTTCCATCGGCACAGAATTCCACCGAGACCCCTTGCTCGCCTTTTTTTTTATTGTATTTCTCCGCCAAGGACTGCACGGACTAGACAGCCGAACCAAAGTTTAGATTATCGATCGTCACGATCGAAGTGCGAAACTTTGAATACGATCTAAATACATGTTTAACGGCAATGCGCGAAGCTATCTATATATTCAACGGGACAATTTGAATAGCCGACGACTATTGTCCTATCGATCTTTTTCTTATTAGATGAAACTTCGAATACCGGAGTGTGACACATAGGTATGAAATTCGTGCATCTACATTGCCGTTGCGAGAGACTCGAGAGCTGTTGGTCTATTGGCGGGTCGGCAGGTCGCGACTCCTCGTCGTCCGCTCAATTACGTACTCGCCGAGGCGGAGCTATCGACTCGACAATTAATTTTGATATATTGCAACTTATCTTTTTTTAATTTTTTTTTTTACGTCATTATTGGGCAAGCCGGGTTTCGTGAGCCCACCGGGGACAATTCGAATCGGGTTGAGCCGGGCCCGGGACGAACGTGTAACCGTTCCTTTTTTTTTTGTGTATCCGATTCTGCCGACGCGATACGGAGGAGAGGCTTACACCGCTCGTCGGGCCCCCGATTCACGAGGGCCTTGGAAGCGAAACGACTCTCTCGGGCACGTAGGGGTCGCGGGAGAGGCGGGAGGGACCCCGGACCTCACTCTCGCTTTCGGCGCAACGTGGATTAAAGTCGCTTCGAGTCCGAGGTACGAAACTCGTGCGCGCGCGCACGTTTCTCGCTCTGGGCTCGCTTGCCCCTTTTGCTTCGTTCTCGCGGCTCCGCTCTTTCGCAACATTTTCCCAACCGAGCGGACGCGCGGTGTGACGGCGGGCCCCCGAACACACGCGCTTGCTCACGTATTATTTCGTTCTATATATAGATATACCAAAGGGCGAAATATACTGCATATATATAGATGTATATATATATATATAGAGGGAGAGAGGAAACGGACACGAGGAACGATTGGAAGAACGAAAGAGAGACGAGAGAAGTCGGCTGCCGCGCACCACCGCTTACTTTCGCTAGTTTGCGTAAGAATATATATGTATTCGGTTAGCTAATGCCCGCGCGGAGAAGTTAAGAGAGAACGACACGCTTCGCTTTCTAAGCTGTGACGATTTACTTTGTGAGGGTTCTCTAATGTAAATGAACCTTTTTTTTTTCTAAGAAAACCGATTTTCGAGGAAGATTTAAGCCGAGGCAAAATGACCCTGGTAGTTAATGAGACATTTTGAATTTAAAGTGTAGGGAATTATTGCAGAATCGTTTTTATTCGTGCCATCGAAGGTCGACGAAAAACGTGAATAGAAGCTTGACAAAGGTACGGTCTAATCGCGCCAAATCGAAGAGGCCTGAGAAAAAATATTCCGGACCGTAAAACTCGATATATATAGACTGTATTAAATATTTAACATATATCGGTATATGATCGATACATTTTAAATATTTGAAGAAATCTTTTTTTTTATTTACGGTGCGATTAAAGTTTCACATAGACAGTTCCCAGCTTCAGTCTCGTGCAGCCAATAATGTCACGAGTAATACGAGGTTACGATTTTTTTTTAGGTCGGTATTTGCACTCTCGACACCCTTTCCGATGTCGAGAGACGAAAGACCTAGATAGTCGAACCCATAATCGAAGCACCCGAAACCGATATTTAAATAGATAAATTTAAGCTCGAAATAGCAATTCGAACACGACCCACTTCGGGGATATAGAAAATTGTACCCAGAATACCGCGAATAGAGAATCCATGGATTAGAATCCGAAAACGAGCGTTCACGGGTCTATTCAAATCGGTATCGAGGAAAGTGGTATCGCTCGGTGTATATCCGAGCTCGCACATCGGTGACACAACTTCGTCGCCTCTCCGCCCCTCGATCCTCCGCCTCGCCTCGTGTGCGAGTTATATCCTCGGGGTTCCATGTGGCGAAACACCGGCCAAAACTTTCTCACCGTTCCGTGACGCCCGGGCTCGTTTATTGCCCACTCGGGAGACCGGTAACGAGGCGGTCATATATATATACATATAAATATAAATTTTTTTTTAATCTCGTAGCGGGTTCCTAAAAAGCATATTATTCTGTTAAAAACAAAAAATCTCTTCTGCCGACACTGTACAAAAATGCACCGACGTAACAACGAATTATAACGATCGATGCATCCAACGTCGATCCTTCTCCGTTCGATATACCGAGGTAACGAGGCGTTCATATATATACATTGTTTTAAATCTCGTAGCGGGTTTCTAAAAAGCATATTATTCTGTTAAGAACAAAAAATCTCTTCTGCCGACACCGTACAAAAATCCACCGACGTAACAACGAATTATAACGATCGATGCATCCAACGTCGATCCTTCTCCGTTCGATATACCGAGGTAACGAGACGTTCATATATATACATTGTTTTAAATCTCGTAGCGGGTTCCTAAAAAGCATATTATTTTGTTAAAAACAAAAAATCTCTTCTGCCGACACCGTACAAAAATCCACCGACGTAACAACGAATTACAACGATCGATGCATCCAATGTCGCGGGATCCGCTCTCGAGCCTTTAATGGCGACGTGTGTGATACAGAGAAGAAAAGAGTAATAAAAAATATATTTAAAAAAACAACGTAAAGAGAGCCGCAATCAGGGGGATAATCGGGACGACCTCGGTACCCAAACGCGGGCTTTCGCGTATTCGTCGCCGCTGAAAATACACGCCGGCTCCTCGGCTGTACGCAGATCTCTCTCTCTCGCTCGGCGCGAGCGTTATTATCACCCCATCCATTCCATTTCGATGGAGGTCGGCCGGTGTGGCCTAAGTGGGTCTCGACCACTCGGTTAGTGTGTCATGGCATACTCGTCCGTCGTCGTCGTCGACGACGTTATATTGAATAATCTTAATCTCAATACCGGCATTAATAAGGTGTACCCCCCGGCGGCGAGTTACGACGGCTGCTGTTGCCACTGTGCGTTTTAGCTGCGCGCCGACTTTCCGTGTAACTTTCGATCTACGGTTAAACAGCGGGGTATTAACACGCGAGATTCCGCCGTTTATTTATTTTTTTCGTGCACGATTACGCTCGGCACGCACACACCGCTGCTCTCGAACTCGCATATCGTTACGAAATTTTTTTACGTACCTTTGTTAGCGCAATACATTTTTATTCTTTAAAAAATTGTTATTTTTTTTAGATTTTTTTTTTAATTCTTCGTTTCCGAGCGATCGCGCAAACTTCGCGGTTGGCCCGGGTCTATAAAGGCGCAATGTCTCCGAAACGAATCGAAGTATCGGGCCCAAGGTTGCATCGGCCCGCGGGTCGAGTACGCTTCGCTCCCGCCCCGCCCCCCCCCCCCCCCCCCCCCCCCCCCCCCCCCCCCCCCCCCCCCCCCCGCCCCCCCCCCACAAACTAGGCCAGATCGTGTCCCAGCTTCGCGAGATTTTCACTATGAGATTCTTTTTTAATGGATGGAGGACAAAATCGTGCAGTTTAAAAAAAAAAATTTTATTCGAATACATATGGTCCATTTTCTTATCCGTTGGCCCACCGAATGGTCCACTTAGGTCCCGAGTAAGTAAGATTTTATTCAATACATGAAAATAATTAATTGGATCATTTTTAAATAAATCAAATCATACAAGCAAAACAGAGCCATGGTCGACTAGTCCATTTAGGCCCCGAGCGAGTGAATTTCTGTCCAATGAAAAAAAAGATTTAATCGGATCCTGAAAATCATTAAAAAGATAAAAATCATACGTACAATATAGAGCCATGGTTGACGGAATGGTCCATTTAGGCCCCGAGCGAGTCAACTTTCATTAAATAAAAAAATATATTTAATTGGATCCGAAAAACTATTTTTTAAATTAAAAAATCATACATGCGACACAGAGCCATGGTCGAGGAGATGCACATATTTATAAGATGTCTAAGATGTAAATTTTCATTAAATAAAAAAAAATATTTAATTGGATCCGAAAAACTATTTTTGGAATTAAAAAATCATACATGCGACACAGAGCCATGGTCGAGTAGATGCACATATTTATAAGATGTCTAAGATGTCAATTTTCATTAAATAAAAAAAATATTTAATTGGATCCGAAAAACTATTTTTGGAATTAAAAAATCA
>JAPYZC010000368.1:0-69754 GCA_030522665.1 Ichneumoninae sp. A BG-2022a
AGACCAGAGAAGACGCACAACAGCCGGAAGAACAAAAAAAAGAAAAAAAAAAAAAAAAAAAAAACACGTATCCGCTTTCGAATCACCCCCGCCATGTTTATGCTCGCGGAGCTTCCAGCGCGCTTTGAAGTGGTTTTAGGATCTGACACGCGGCGAACGTGTATACGGAGACGCCCGCGCGGGTAGCCGGGTCTCTACCTGGTCGTAATGCGCGTAATAACGATAATAACGCGAGCCACCCCGGCCCGTCTTTTCGGATCGAGAAGAGAAGACGAAAGAAGCGAAAAAAGAAAAGAATCACAAAAAAGACGAAAAAAAAATCGGATCAGAGGAACAGAGCGAGGCCGGAAGAACGGAACGACCGGAAACGGCCGCGGGCGGCACCTCTTTGAGCTCCGCGAGCTTTTAGATACGAGAAGAAGGAAAGCGCGCCGAGGCGCTCCTCCGCCTCGGTTAGTTGGTCACTAATATGTATTGCGAGGGCCGGTGTGCGTACGCGTGTGTACGCGCCGTCCCGTACGCCGAAAAATGCTTCGGGACTTTATCTCAAACTTTCTGGCTGCCTCTTTCGAAACTCGTAAATATAGGATCGCGTTATTACATCGGCGAGATAAGAGACGGGTTGTTAAACCGCTCTCGGTTGCCCGAGTGAGGGTGAAGAGCCGCGCCGTAACACCGACGTTCCTCTCCGCCGTGCCGAGCGCTACCGGTGGCGATACGCATCACGTGTTAACCTAAATATATGGTAATGGGAAAAGTTAGTTTTTTAAATCGACATGTAGCGAGGAGGTACAGCGCCCGGATAAAATCTGCTGCGGTCCCCCCGAGGCACCCACGCTCAGCTAGCCGCTGGCATCTCCGCTCGATCTGTACGGTAACTTCTCTGTGTATTATACGGTAAGGTCTCGCCTCCTCAAGCTCCTCCGCTCCATATATTTCGTAACTTCGGGGAATCTGCGAGATAGACGTAACCATATTCCTCGGCGCGTTGAAGATATTGTTTTTAAAAAAACACGAACACCAGTACTGGCGCGGTACGGTGCCGGGCCTGGGAGTCTGGCGGGTCTTGCGCCAGTGCTGGGATGCAGGGTGAAGATTAACTGGGAGCACATCGAAAATCCGTCGATCGCGGGAGTGTTTCTCTCTCGTCATTCTCTCTCAGGAATATGTCGACGAGCAATGTTGCCGCTTCGTTTGCGGGAGCAGAAGCAAACGAAGGAACAGCATCCCGGTCGCGCAATAATCTCCTTAGCCGTGACGCTGATCCGGACGGATCGCCGCGCGGTTACGCGGCACTTACGCACGCAGCCCGCAAAACCGGCAGTCCGATGATCTCTTGATCTAATTCTCGATCCTCTTCTCCGGCTCATCGCCGAGGACGCGAGCCGATCGGCGTTACCGATATGCCCGGAAATTCTCGGAGTTACTGGATGGGCTTAGATCTCTCATTCTACGATTCGAGGTAGTCCATGAACACTTTGATGGTACCATTTTTTTTTTTTTTCGTTTAGTAATCATTCGTAATCGTCTTCGAAATGGACAACGTGAGCGCTGTCCATTTTTAAGATGGTTACCAATTTTCACAATTAGCTGCCTATTTAATTGGCGACTAAATTGCATGAAAAGATTCCAATGATTCACTTAAATTTGACTGTAAAAGTTCATTAATTTTTCACCACAATTGTACCTTAAATTTAATTTAATGTACCGGTTTTTCCATAAAAACTTTCAGAGCGTTGCATTAAATTTACAATTTAAAAAAATTGTGATTATAAAAATAAAAATTATAAAAATGTTAATAATAGTAATTTGCGATACTTGCGCAATAAAAATTTTCCTGACGAGCTCGAGTTTGTATCGCGAGCCAAAAGCGAGTGTTGCAATCACACGAGTTAAAAAAAAGTTTTCGCACGAGTATCGTACCAAATTTTATTTCACAAGGTGCGTAAACGGGAGTTTTGCGCACGAGAAGCGTGCGTAAAACTGCCATTTTCGCACCGAGTGAAGTAAATATTATAAAAATTATAAAAATCATAAAAATTATAAAAATTATACAAATGATAAAAATGATTGAATCAACGATTGACAACATTTTCAAGGTAGTTCGTCAGTTGAGCAGTGTGCATCGAAGGGGCTACCGCAACGTCCGACATGCGATTCCTTTTCAAAACTCCCTCGTCCGTTTCTCCACAAATTTGAATCCACCGAATGCGCATACCCTTTTATTATGTTACACAATGTCGTCCATGGTTCGGTGATGGAGGAGCCCAAAATTTCGCTGATTAGTCCCTATTGTGCGGATAACGGAGCAAAAAGAAGTTTCGCCTAAGTGATCCACTCCGCTAGTTTCGTGACGCGGTCTTCGAGAGTTTTACAAATCCTCGACCGCGATTCCGTCGTAGTTACCGAAAAACACTATCCGCCCCGACACAACCGAAGTTTCAGTCATGGTTAGCGAGGGCCTCGGGTTCTCGTGATTGACAGGCTCTCAAATTTCGAGCCATATAGAAGCATAATCGATCGTTGAACGCCTGCGGTTTCGAGTCGCGAAGTCTATTTAGCGAAATAGCAGACCACTCGCGGCAACGTCATTCTCCGAACGTTATTCGGTCTAGGCGCGTCACGAGATTATCCTTTCTGCCGGGCACACGACGCAAACGACCGCAAGCACGCAGGCCATCTATTATCGTTTCGCTATTGTAACATGTGCATCATCAACCCGCGAGGATTCCACGGGGGTTTAGTCGGTAAAGTTCCCCTCTTTTCTTTTCATTTATTTTTTCCCAAAGCGATAGATCGCCGTACAAAAAGCGACAAGGGAATCGGCGGTCGGACGTGCAAAGTAGCCTCTCGTTCTGTATATTTCTCAATGGCCGTAGAGGGAAAAAAATTAGTAAAAAAGAAAACGAAAAAAAAAAAAAAACAAGAGCATAGAAAACTGATTGGCACAGTGCCGAGGGGGTTGAACGGTGGACGGAACGACTCCGGCACTGCATCCACATGGAGAGACTCGACCGTGTTATACATTAGCCGGCCGGTATGTTGGGTCGGGGGCTGTGTAGGTGCTCGCCAAGAGCTAAACAGGCTCGCGTGACGTTTCGACAATCTCCAAACACACTCGAAACATAACTGGAGCCTTTGACGTGAGCCGCGCGCGCGAGCTGCTGTTGCTGCCGCTGTTAGTCAGGAAAATAATGCGCGCTTAAAGTCGGCTTCTGTTCGTTCGCTACCGGGCGTTTAAGCTCGCGCGCCTTCCCGTTCGCCCGCCTTCCCCCGGCGTCGCGTTCGACTGCCGGCGAGCACACACGCACTCACACACGAGTGACACATATTCGCGGTTTGTTTCTGGCGACTGCGTTGTAATGCGCGAGAGATAGAATTCCAGATGGCGAGAGAGCGCGCGTGTACCGGCGATAAACAGCCGACACACCGAAAAGAACTGTTTCCTTCTGTTCCCCAACGGTATTATCTTTACTATTAATAATTTACGGAGATTATTGCGCCGGGCCCTTCGCTCGCACGGACGTCCGTATGCGTGAACGCTAATGGACGCGCGAGCCTGCGAATAACGAGAGAGAGAAATACCTTTCCTCTCGACTTACAAAACGAGCCTGTCAAAACTCCGATGATCGATCGATCGTATAACGCGCCGTCGAAGTTTCGAGTTTTAGGTAGCCGGCGCAACGTGCACCGCTGTATAACCGCGTATAAAATCGCGGTAAATCGCTGCTGCGGGCAGAGCGGCTCGTGGAAAAGAGCGAGGACTGATGCCGATTGGTTCAACGAAAAAAAAATTATGCGACGAAAATTCTGGACCGAATAAGACATGGAATAAGAGAGTATGGAAAGCGGTCGCGAATTTTAAGGCACCGCGACGCTACAATTGTGAATACGAGGGACAAAGGTGGAAGGCGTACGTGTACTCCCACGTGTATGTAGCTGAGAGCGGGCAAGATGGGACGGCGGAGGGCAAAACTCAATTTTCCAATAATTTTTGGATGCCCCATTTTGTCCCAACGACGACGAGACGCTTATTAATATTTATTATATTTCTGTCTCAGTCGGTACCTTTATGTATTATTTATTCAGTTGACCTGTATTAATAACAATATATTTGTACGACCCTTTGTTTGAGTATGAAGGTATAAATTCTGCTAATATTGTTAATCCTGAATTACTTTTGTGGTCGTAGATACATTGTCTTTTTTTCTTACATATTTCTTAAAAATTTAGATTGGAACAATTTTTTCCTCTGAAATTAAAAAAATATTGACCAAAAATATAGGTATCTCTTTTGTTATTTCTTTAATAAAATGCCCCAAATTATTCACATTAATATTCCCGTAACTCTTGTAATAATTTTTAAGTACACTCTGCTCTAAATTCACCATACAATTAATATTTGTACCAGACATCACCAAACAAAAATATTTTCGCCGTGCTAATTTAATCTATAATCATTGCAACGCGCAGGATCGCGGCTCGTCGGACATACTATTTGCATAACGATAAAAAACAATGTTTAAATACGCTAGCAAAAAAATGACTTTCTGAACGATCCTGTACTTGCCGAACCGCGAAACGTTCGTTATTCGGCAGCCTTAATTTAATTACCCGTAACTACCGCACGAAGAAACTCCGTACAGACGGTAACACGCATGAGAAAAGCGTTGCAGAAATCCTCGTAGCGTGCCGCATGATTTATGGAGTATCTATGATTACGGAGTCCAGAGAGCTCGGAGGCTGCCGTCGATTGGTTCACCGGTGGTCGCTCGTCCGGCGAGCGAGCGTTGCAGCGATCGGGCTGGAGGCATCGGAGAGCTCGTTCGATCGAGCATTTTATGATGGTTGATCGGCTCGGTGGCTCCGCGTTGGGTTTCACGCTTTCCGTTTTCCCGGCCGATAAAGCCGACGACGCCGATGGCGAAGATACGCCGCGAGGTCCGACACACATCAGCCGCAAGACGAAAGGGTGCCCTCGAGCCGAATGGGAACGCGAGGGTCCCGCGTCCTAAGACCACTTAATCGCCGGATCGCAGAAGTGGCCACCAATTTACTTGGCTGAACCGCGAGTCCTTCGAGAAAGTCCCCGGCGAGTCCTGAGAGACGAGCGGAGCAAGTTGGATATCGTTGGCCCGGCTTCGGGAAGAAGGAAACGGGGCCATCACAGTTGGCACCCGGACCTTCCGTTCCGGACCTCCGAGTGGCACACACGTAATCCCGAAATCCGCGTCGGGCGAGGCGGTCTCTCACTGCCGGCTCCGGGCCGCTCCGCTATCTCCGCGTCTGACTGCCCGTGGGGAAACGCGCACAACCGTGGAATTAATCGAATAACGCTAACCGCCCTCGCTCCTAATTAACTTCCGGCGAGCGACGCGACGCCGGGACGAACGCTCGTCTCCATCGGGCCGCGGAGAACGTGTCGTTTCACTTGTTAGACCCCGACCGGCTCGTAAAACCACATTCCCAATGTGTTAAAAATAAATTACACCGACAATAAACTCCAAGGTGCGCCGATAATTGCGTTATGGACGTCGATCGCGCGGCTCTAATTATTCCGGAGTCTCGGCGATAGTGCGGATGCGCTGATCAGCGACGAGCGGAGCGAGTATGGGAGAGCTCGAGCCACCCGTGAGGAGGGAGTGGAAGTTCTCGCGAAGAACTACCGGCTGCAGAGAAATCGAGGCGAGGAACGTGGATAATGAGATTTTTGTTCTCGCGGGGAAGAAGCCCTCGGAGATCGGGGCCGATCGATGATCGAGCGAAGTGCGGCACCCCGGGTCATGTTTCGCGCTTTTTGCTCCGAAAATTGGCAGAAGCGGGGAGCGACGGTGGGGAGTCGTATGTTCGGTCCCCGGGACCCGGACAAAATCGGTCCTGCGGAAATGGCCTCGCGAGGCCGCGCGGAGGTGTGCGTCGACGTGCATCGCGGATAATACACGAGGAGGCACACGGACGGGGCTCGCTCATTTGCCTCCGCCCGGGTGTGTATTATAAACGCACGAGATACGTAAGGTAGCCGGGGCGGGGAGAGCAGAGCGAGCCGGAGAGACGGGGGAAGAAAGGGAGCAAGAAGGGGGCAGCGTATCCTCCGGAATAAATATGATGTAAATAAATGATGAGGTGCCCTTAAGGGAGTGGATATTAGGTGGGGGTAAGAAGTGTTATGAAACATAATTAGCGGCCGCCGCCACTGACTCGCGATGATTACAGGGCGGTGAGGCAAAAGTCGTGCTGGCGAAGAAAAGAGGAAGAGAGCGGAGGATAGAGCTGTGGCGAGAGAAAAAGAGAGGACGGAGAGGAGAGTTAGGGCGCGAGCTCCCAGACCCGCACACCGAGGATAGATTTCCTGCTGGCTATGGCCAAGATCGAAGCTACCTATAGCCTTTCCTTCGCTCCTCCTACGAATCTTATTCTTGTTATTATTCTCGTTCTTATTCTTCCGCTTGTTCCTCGCTTTCCTACACTCGTTCGACAGGCACACGGACAGGTGCGGAGGTCGCGTGTGTCTAATAGCACGTTCGATACATCGCGGTCTCATCGATCTCCGAAAAATGCGATGTTTCCTAACGACTCCCCCACCGACCCGTACACGCGGTACAAAGTATTAAACATATTGGCTCGGGATATTGTTCTAACGGGATCTACGACCAGCCAGCCCGGAGTTTCCTTCCTGCCTTCTATTAGCGTATATCGGCCACCGCTGATATCTCCAAGGAGGGGTTGAGAATTCATGGCAGCGAACCTCGAGGCAGCTGTGTATCGGTCATAACTCGATGCAAAATGGCACTTCCTAGTCGAATCCATTGCACGAAAGAGAATACACCCGGAATATAGAATACCTAATAACCTTAATACGATATCTCGTGTTTCTCGTCGGGCGCGTTGTATGTCGCCGGGGGGTCTCGAGCGGATAATATGGAGTGGACCGAGTGTGCAGGAGAGCCTCCTCGTCTCTCGGGTCCGCAGCCGATCCCGAGATGAACGGCCGATTCCGGCTCCGCCGTTTCCGCTTCCGTCCTTCCGAAACGAATCATAACTACTGCACAATATGTTTATACTATACGGGAGACACGTGATACGCTGCAACGTCGCATGCGGGACGCTCCCGAAAACCCTCTCGGCTACATCAGCGAGGTTCCTCCTACGTTGCCACGACGCTCGGTATGAGGATCCGCGGGACGGGCGACGACATATGCGTACGTGAACAGCTCCCGGACTCGGAGAACTTCCCATGTTAAAGCACACCGCTGTCGGAGTCGGAGCAGGGCTGCGAAATATACTCATGGATGAGAGAGTATTGCGCCGCATAGTGGTTTCCGGGGGATGCTCGGAAGCGGCGGAGAGCGGCGTAAGGGAGGACCGAGAACACAGCGAGGTAGCCGAGTGTGGTACGTCCGAGGATACGGAGGGCCACAGCTTGCGGGGATGCGAGACTCGGCGCGCCCCACGAATGTTAACGCTTCGCATTAGCCACCCTCCGGAGTCCTTCCTCCCGCCGTTCCTCCGCCTTCTCGCCGAGGGGTAGAGCGACGACGGGAAGCTGTGCGGTATTGGTCGGAAAGGGCAAGCAATAATTCTGATAACGCAGCATGTTGTCACGTTGGCCGGCATACGAAATTTAGCCAACCACCACCGGCGGCAAGCGTCGCCGAGAATATCCTCTGCCCTCACGTCTTCTCGTATCGCGTTACCGCTTAGCTCCCCCACACCCACACTCGGGGCCCCGACGATAACCCGCCACCGCGGAGCGAGAACGTCGTTTCGTCGTTGAACCTTCCAGGTTACACGATTCTCGGATTATCCTGTTTAATATAGCCGCATCGTCCTCGCTAATGAAATAATCACGTTTGGGACATCGTGGATGGATGTATAATCAATCGCGGCGCACGGCGGGGCCGCGCTACGTTAGTCAAGAATTTGATCGCGGTCGGGATGATCCGATAGGGTAGGAGTGGTGAATATGGACCACCTCGATTAACACGTAAATCAATGATACATGGACCGAGCCACGTTCCCCACTTTTACCCTATGATGGATCTGCACGTGGATTAAGGCACATTTGATTTTTATGATAACCCACGGTAATTTGCGCGAGGCGCGGAGATATCTTCGTGATGCATGCCCGATGCTATATCGATACACCAGGCGCGCTTCGGCCGAACGAGGCGCTTCCGCCGAAGGAGCGCATCGTAGCTGGAGCGAGGGAAAATTGGCAATTTAAAAAAAAAGTTTGAAGCGCGTCACCTGCGTCTGCATCGCCACAGTTTTTCCGCGATATGTGTGTGTAATATATATAATGGAGGAGCCCTCGGTACATAGGGCTGAAACACGGACGATCGATAGGGATTGCCTCTTCTCGCTCCCACACTTCGCTCCCGCCGCTGCTTAAACCGAACCTTCCTCGACGCCGACGTGCTGTTGCCTCTGTGTCTCCTACATAGATGCCGATGCTCACCGTGAGCCTCCTCGTAAATTAATTCCGTTTGCATCGTCGTTGTTACGTTGGTAGGGTCCAATAAGCGCCACATTTCTCTCTCACCCCGAGCGCCCCCCCCCCCCCCCCCCCTCCACTCACGTTAAACTCGATATTACTTCGACGCTCACCCCTCGCGGGTTTGGAAAAGTTGGAAGAACTCCGGCTTCGAGCGACGTTGTACTTACCCCGACCACCTATTTTCCACCTTTCCGACCACCCCCTCTATCCACTCCTAAATTAAACGATATTCGCGGCAGAAGAAATGAGTCGTAAAAAAAAATTGTAATTTCCGATGTATTTATGCGCGGAAGAGCCGCGCGGCTACAGAAAAATAATTTATCTGCCGGCCACCGTTTATTTGGTTTCAGTAAAATATTTATTTGATTTAAATAAATATTTATTTTAATTAAGTAAATCGTTACTTAAATGAAATTAGTTAAAATCTTATTGAGAAGAAAAAAATCATAATTTGGGCGGGTCAGAATCAGGGAAAAGTAAAAAAAATGTCCACTGTCTTTAGTGGGGCGCCACGTTTTATTCTCGATTAGGCACACTCAACGAATCGCACGTGTGTGGCTTCTGAATAAGTCGGTAGCTTTTGCTTTGATGAGGTTGGACGCTATTTATATTTATTTTAATTAAGTAAGTAGTTACATAAATGAAAGAAATATTTATTTAAATCAAGCAAATATTTTACTTAAACCAAATAAACGGTGTCCGTCAAATAAATCATTTTTCCGAGTGTAGGAGAGGCAAATTTCATCCGTGAATTAGAAGTAAGAAAAGAAATGTAGCGCTGCACCGAGGCGCGAGCCGTGAAGAATCCACTGTTTTGACAACGTGCCGACTCGATCACTCGGGGGTTCGGAGCGATTAAACTGTTTACGGTCAAAACTACAACGCAATTATATGCGCCAACCCTCAAATCCCTGATTTACGAGTCCGCCCGAGGGGCGAGTCGTTTGGTGAACCGTTTTCGTGGGGCGCGTCTCGTACGCGAGTCCGAGCGCGGAAAAAGGGGGTTCAGTCGCTCCGCGCTTTTCGTCGATCCCCGTGGAGAATTAAACTGTTTGGGACTCGGCGGAAGGGTGTTTAGACGGAACCCCTTGACTCGTGCCTTCCACACCGAACGTGCATTCTGCATCCACACGATCCAGCGATGCTCGCCACCCCGACACACTCTCGTGCTCCTGGCCGCGGATCCCGCGTACAAAGTAGATTTCAACGATACGCGCACGCTGCGACGAGCAACTCCCACCGGATGAATTAACCACGGTGGATCTCCGAGACTCGAAAAGTCTAATCGAGTTAACGCGTGCAGTACGACGCGCCGGATCCGGGGAGCGTGCAAACTTTCGGATACAGATAACGAACCGGGAGAGCCCGATAAGTCTCGGCACAATAGAAAACCCGATTCACGGCAGTTAACTCTTCGATCGTGGGATTTGCGATCTTGCCGGGGCCGCGGGAGAGCGGGACAAAATAGACCGGGAGGCCCGAGACGAATTTAATTAAATCGTGGCTACATTTTTTTTACCGGAGACTCAGCTGCGTGATCGTGGCTGCAACACCGACGCCTGTTGGATTGCACTCCCGATATGAGGAAACAGGCTGGGAGAAAGTAAAAAAAAAATCGTAAAATCACGGTAGAAAGTTTCGATAAAATCATTTTGGTAAGTGAGTGACAGACTCGTTTGTTCAGGCTTGAATATACAAAGCTGAACTTTTATTTTCTGTGTCATTAACAATTTTGGTTTGTAGGGGAGAGCGGGGCAAAATGAGGCAATGGGGCAAAACGGGGTTTTTGGGCAAAACTAAATCTTCCAATCATTTTTGGATCGGACAAGGTGGCAAAACTAGGCAGAAAAGCCTGATGTATCCGATACGGCGAATTCGGGCATCCAAAAATTATTGGAACATGACGTTTTGCCCCGTTGCCCCATGTTGCCCCGCTCTACCCTACTTTCGTTTGTAAAAGTGGAAGTGGATGGTTGCGAACGGAAAATTAACGAATAAAAAATTGCGGACGCTTGTGGACAATGAGTTGTTGTAAAAAGTACAAACTTTTTTTACTGTGTACTAATTACACACAAGACCGGTGCCGGCCGACGTTGGGCGAAGACCGGCCAACACGTTGCCAATACTGGCCCTGTGTGGCGCTCTGTCTTGGGCACCGTTTGGCGCGATAAGACTTATCGTCCGAAGGAGATCGATCTTGTTACTTTTTTGTTTTTCGCCCAAACTGCTGATTTCTTTTCCTGAATAATTCAACATTCTTTTTTTGTGATACCGCGGTTTCAGTGAGACATTTAAGCGCGTAAGGGGAAAGTACGCTGAAGGGGATTCGCTGGAAGCGCAGTACAAGCACCTTCCAAAGTAAATTGATTCGAATTAGTTCCCAATAGCATGTAATTTCTTTTCTCCGAACGCGAAGCCGCGGCCTCGGAATCGAAACATTGCCGGTCTCATCTCGCACGGTGCCGGCGCGCGTTCCATGATACGTCATTATGTAGCTCGCCGCCTAATACTTAGGTCGATAGGCGATACACGGGTCCACTCCTCGCTTCGGGTGACCCAGCACGTACGAACGTCGACGTGCACTCCCAACCCGGGATCGGCGCATATTACACCTTCGTCTATTTCGCCCTTTTCCCCAATGCCTACGCGCGTTTAGACGCCCCGCACCTGTTTCGATGTCCGTCGCGACTCCGGGCGTTAAAAATATTTAGTCACCTCTGTCGTTCTCAAAATATCGGTGTGGATAGACCGAAAATAACGAAAAATAAAATAAAATAAAATAAAGCATAAAAATTCCTCGGAGTAAATTATAACCCGGATTGTTTCTCAATCTCTCCACCGGCAGGTAGACGAGAGCCTCCTCCGCGAGAGCTGTGAGTAGCAACAGCAGGAGCGCGTATCACATATTTCAGTTTATAATCTTGTTTCTGTGGACGTTATGATGGTGCCTATATGTTAGATACAGTGTAATGTTGCGGGAGCTGTTTTGTGTATAGTTATACATCGTGCGTCAAGTCCGTCTCAACGACTCTTGTCCGTGGCTCTTTTTTCTTTCTTTCTTTCTTTCGGGACTTTTTTTATTTTATTCTTTTCGTTTATTCTACAGAACTGCTTCGAACCCTCTTTCGCGCCTTCCTCTAGCTCCTTTCATTCTCCGAGACGTGAATCATAGCGTGAATGAAAAAATCCTGCGGACGGGGAGGGGGAGTCTTCTGTCGCTTTCTCTGTAATTTCAGATCTCCTCTTAGATAAGAATGCGCTTCGTCTTTACACAGGGACAAACGGACTGATCGATGACCAATGTTTTTATTTCTGATCAAACGGAATATATCGATTGATCATACCGATCAATATCGGAACTTCGTTGATTGGTTACCCTTACCGGTATTGATAGATAGAATCTTATCGAAAAGAAAAAAAATCATAATTTGGCCGGGTCAGAATCAGGGAAAAGTAAAAAAAAAATGTCCACGGTTTTTAGTGGGGCGCTACGTTTTATTCTCGATTAGGAACACTCAAAGCACGTGTGTGGCTTCTGAATACGTCGGTAGCTTTTGCTTTGAGGAGGTTGGAGCTCTTTACGCTAGTTACATGAGTGCTACATTTTTTAAGTCCTTTATACAAAATTGTAGGTATCAATCGATTGTAGTTGATGGTTGATTATATTATAGCAGATGTCCTTAACCGAGAGAAACATGAATTGCAATGGATTTGCAAAAATATCAACTGGTTTGTGCTAATTTTCGAAAAGGTAGATATTCGGTCAATTTTCTCAAAGCATAATCCGTCATTTTTGCGCGTTTTTGATGCATCACGGCTCATTCTCTTGCTTTAAAGATTCTCGACGATTTCACCATCTAGATAGTCGATAGTATTTTCCGTTTAAAAATGGCAGCCTCTTGTTCGTCCATCGACGAAATTCCTTCATAAACAAACAGCTGTCATTTTTAAACGGAAAATACTATCGAATAACTAGATGATGAATTCGTAGAGCATCTTTCGAAGAAGATAATGAACCGTAATATACCAAAATCGAGCAAAGATGACGGATTATTCTTTGAAAAAACTGAATATAAACTGAAACTGAACCTTTTCGAAAATTGACACAAAACAGTGAATAATTTTGAAAATCAATTTGAATTAATGTATATCTAGATTAAGGAAATCTGCTGCAACATAAATAACCATCCACTATAATCAATAGATGCGTAAAAGTTTGTATAAACGATTTTTTAATTATAGCACTCACTCGACTAGTGTGAAGCGCTCCAACCTCCTTAAGAGCGTTAACTGTTGCACGCATGTGTAACAAACACATGCGTATACATGTACACATTCATTACAGTAAAAGTTTGATGCTGTTCAATAACCCGGCGCAGAGCTCGGGTGCGGCTCTCGGCAAATGATTTCACGTGACGAAACCGGGCCTCCGGTATAAAACGATGAAGCATCTCGATGATACGACGTCGGGAATAAATTCACGCGAAGGAAAGGCGAAGGGGTTGAGCGGTAGCTAGGAAGTGAAGAGGCGAGGGAGAAGAGAGACGCGAGCGCTGGCAGTTAAACCTGAGAATTAATTCTCGAGAGTCTCGAGTGAGTGCGGCTCCTGGAAATTATTAATGTATGCAGAGTTTTTGCCTGCCGCTTCTGCCGCTTCGTTCCGCTCCTCCCGGTCTCTCACTCGACTCTCTCTCGGTCTCCTGTTCTCTTTCTCTCTCTCTCGACACGCCGGGGGGGAATCGCCGTGTGCCTCGTCGTAGAGTTGAAATCATGACGGTCCCGAGGAGACCTCCCGAGTGCAGATATCCGCGAGATTCGGGCGGCTCTCTGGCACTATGCTGATCCGTGAAACGTCTTGTTAGCTCTGTTTGCAAACGAATAAAATATCTTCGCTTCTATACACCGGGTTTGCCAAGCACCACCGAATGGCTTCCAACGGTTAAAATATTCGATATTGGATTATAACTTTTGTAGGGTAAAAGTGGCGAATTTTGGCCCCTTCCATGAATCATTGGTTTACGTGCTAATCGTTGTGGCCAATATTCACCACATTTACCATGTCTATTAAATAATAATTAACGTATATGTAATATACAACAATTAAACATAATAGGTACTTGTATATATCGTATACAGGTTTCTCGAATTGATCCTCTGATAAATCTACTAATCTTCGATGAGACTTTTTTTTAAGATGATGGTCGAAGTTCTGAGAACCTTATTTATCATCCCAAGTTCGCGACTCAAGTTCGATATTACGCTGATAGTGAAATTCAAAGATCGACACATTTTCATTTCCCTCTTAGACCGGAAAATAAATTTCCAACTTAAATTCGAACTTGACCCGATTTTTTACTGTGCAACAATATATACGTGTAACAACGATACGTTCAATAACCACAAAAATATTGACTATTACTCGGTAAACTTGACTATTCTAAGTGATTTTTATCAGTGCCGATCGGAGTGAAATAAATCGTCGATCTCGGAACTTTACTGTCTCGCGTAACATCCAACTCCAATCTCCACTGCACTTGAACCAAACATTTCCAAACTTTCTCCCTTTAACAACGAGTAAAAAGATTGACTGTTATAAATCACTTCCACAATGCCGATCGATGTGAAAAAAAATCCTTAATCTTGTAACTTTACAGCCTCGCGTCACATCGTACTCCAGTCGCCACTCCAATTGACCCAAAAAAATTTAAAAAAAAAAGTTCCACCACCCCCGATAAAACACGATTCGAGCAATAAATTCATCCCGAAGAGTAACTCCCGATCGCCCGGCGAGTCACCCGTTATAGCTCGGAGGCGACCTCGAGGTGGACTCGCGTCAGGGAATAGTAGCGCGAAAGCTCGAGCCTATTAGAATACGTCAGGCTCGCCTCAGGAGACGTTCTTTTTATTCGGTTCTATATCAGGCCACGATCGTGCATTCTCGCGGGCTCACCGATCCCGCACGGCAGCGAGGAGCGCATAAGCAGGGGCCATAACACAGCGAGATAGGATACATGCAGGCCACGGAGAGATGAGAGCTCTGAGAGGCGGGCATCATCATCGGCCGGTGTATATAAGAAGGAAGGCCGAAGGAATCAACGAGAGATCGAGCCGAAGCCCCCCGTCCCTCCGCGTCTCACGGTGGTAGTCATCGTCGGTGTGTACAGGGACACAACGGTACACGGAGAGACGCGCTGCCCGCGCGTACGAGGGTGGGCTGACGAGTGGCAGGTTGTACCCGGAATACCCACCGCGGTGCAGCCTCGCTCAGTGGGGTCTCCGATCGTCCCCTCTCCCTCTCGCTTATCAAAAAACTCCTAAGCTCTCTCTCGTCGCTCCTTCGGCTCTATAGATATTCCTAAGTGCGCGCACGGTGCCCCGACGATCCAGCAGCCACGTCGGCAGCCGTATCCTCTCGAGTGAGCCCGATCTTATCTCGCCGTTGCTGGATAAAAGCCCCGAGACCACATACAGCCTCTGTTGCAACTACGATGATACCCCGTACGAGAGTGTCAGAGTATCTCTCCGAGTCTGTTATCCTCTTTCACGAGCCCTGCATCACCGACGTACGGGGCGGGTGGGAGAGGGGGAACGGAGATTATAGAAACAGGAATTAAAAGAGCGCATGCGCGAGAAGGGATGGAATGCGGTGACCGGCAGGCCCGCAGTTGAGACCCCGAAGACGCCCGGAGAACGCTCGGTCCGGCAACGGCAGCATCGGGGGACAGTGACGTACCCCCCGCGGAGTCCGCGCCGCGAGACTCTCGATCTATACCTGTATTATAGTGGGTATATGCTCGTAGCGAGCGGTGGGAATCAGAGGGGCGCAAGTCGCGTGCCTCGAAAGGGGAGATCGGCCCGTTTGTACCTCAGCGGCCAACATAGCGTGCGGTTTGTGGGTATGTATCCGTACGTCGCTCGTCCACGCTGCCCCACACGTGCTCTATGCGCTCGTCCTCGTCCTCACGCCGCGTGGATATATGGATACTCGTCGAGTGCGAAGAGGGCCTTAAAGCCCGAGAAGCCCGACGACCGGAGAGCCCGAGCGAGGATCCCGTCGCGTTTCTTCCCAAACACACAATTCCATCTTTTACACTCTTATATATTCACGTCCCATCGGTTTCTTTTATTTTCTCGTAGGAGGACGGAGACTGTTAACTATTTTCACCGATGGCAAATCTTACACCCGGATTTGGGAATCGTTGAGATTGTTATTATTATTGTGGCTTTTTTTTTACGAAGCAGCCACTTTGCGCGAAAAATCATAATAATTTTTCGCTCGAGGCGCGAAAGTCTGAGTTACGTTTGGGTCGTATCGGAGCCAGGCGCAGAAAAGGGATTATCATTGGCGGGACCGGCGAGTCCCGGGAATATCGTTTATTAGCCGGACGCACTCCCGATCCTCGGCGGCTCGCATAAATGATACGATACAAATGGAGGAGAGCGCCCTCACGTGTGAGGATAGTCGGAGGCGGTGGATAACGAAGACGATGACAGCAACGATGATTTAATGACGAGGTCGGGTTAATGGTCGGTGCGCACCGCGTGTCTGGCGGAGGGGAACACACAACGCACATAAGCTATTCTTCAAGAAAACCATTCACAACGTGTCTCTCTCTCTCTCTCTCGCCCTCGAGCACGCCGAACGAGACTCGCTGGTCTCATACGCGATGCCACATCCTCTCCCGAGCTCCTCCGCGTGCAAAGAGAGCTGGCCCAGCTGCCTGTGGCGTGGCGCACGCGGTCAAGATACCCTCTTTATACCCCCCGCGGATTCTCTTCCACGTCCAAACTTAATTCACGTTTCTCAGTCGTTCACTGATCCTCCCCCGTGCTTCTGCCTCGTTCCTGCTTTTCTATATATATATATATATGTATATGTGGAAGAGCTCCGAGTTTATGGCACCATTTACAATTATAATCGCTTCCATTGACGACGAAGTAAAATACAGCGAAGACTCCGATTCGCCGCACTGACAAAAAGAATGGTATTTCCCACTATATCGAATAGTCTTACACTGAGAAAAGAAAATTGTTGGATTAACCAAAAGTCGCGGTGACATACGTTCAAAGTTGTCATGTGTTTGGTAGAAATTGTCTGATAAAAAAATATAGTTGAATCAACTAAAGATTCGGGCGGGAACGTTCGAATAAATAATTTGTTGCTGCCGCTAAAAGATTGATTAATTCAATTTTTTTTTTAATTCAATTGCACTTTTTATCAGTGTTTTGTTAAACGAGTATTGTTTTGTTAAACGAGTATTCGCTTCAATTTATTCAAAATTTGTCGCTTGAAAGAAACACCTTTGTTGGACCAACAAAATACACCTTTGAACGTATGTCACCGCGCATATGCTTAATCCAACCAATTCATTTTCTCAGTGCAGGGAATACGTCGATATAGATAGTTTCTGATCAGAGCTGGGCAAAAACACTAAGCACTTGAAGTAGGTATTAAAGTATCAAGTACAGAGTCAGTGCCCAGTACTCAGAACTTCAACAATCCAGTTCAGCCAGTACTCAATACATTAGTACTCAAGAACTACCCAGCGCTCAGTACTGCAAGTACTTGATACTTCAATACGTACTTCAAGTAGGGAAGAGCGGGGCAAAATGGGGCAAAGGGGCAAAACGGGGTTTTTGGGCAAAACTAAATTTTCCAATAATTTTTGGATCGGACAAGGTGGAAAAACTGAACAAATTCCGGCATCCAAAAATTATTGGAAAATGACATTTTGCCCAAAAACCCCGTTTTGCCCCGTTACCCCGTTCTACCGTACTTAGGGTATTTGCCCAGCTCTGTTTCTGATAGTGTATATTGAATTGGTTAACCTAGAATTATGGTTGCAACAATGATTTTTTATCATCGTCGTAACTATAAAATACAGACGTTCCCCTTGAGAACTATTTTTTACAGTAAGCAGTCAGTGCGGTTTCTTTTACCATGTAATTTCTTCTCAGTGCGTAGAACTGCGGGCGCACGAAAGCCTCTTAGGGACTTCTCACGCGTCGTACGGATTTCAAAATTTTCTTCCCCGAATTTTCATTTCCGAGGCGGTGAAATCGCGCACGACTCCAGCTTGTTCTGGCTCGAGAACGATACGGGTGTAAAAAAAAGAAGTGACGTGACACGCCGAGGGCGGCAGGTGTCCAAGGATCGTGGATAAGAATCTCGCCGATGATCCGGCGATCTATTCAGAATCTCTATTCCCACCGACTTGTACGTTAAACCACGCATCCATTATAACCCCGCGCATACCCCCATAGCTCGTAACATAATAAAGCTCTGAAAAAATTCAACCCCGCCCACGCATTCGTCGACGATCACAAATCAATCGTCTCGGATGCGAGCCGTTGTGTAGGTGCCAGCGCGGACGATGATCGAGCTATCCGACGGTACGGAATTATTATTGAGGAATAACTTGTATAGAATTAATCACGCACGGTCCCTCTCGCGCCGGGTTTCGTGCAGCTATTTCACAAAATAAAAATAAGAAACAAACAAAGAAACAAAACAGAAACACACACACATTCGTCGGCATAATTTGCGACTCTGAATTATTATTAAGGATAAATTTGTTCGTCCGTGGTGCGAGGGTGTCGTGGCTCCCGTTTCCTCTCCTTTTCGCGTACCGTGAATGCGTTTGGTTTCGAGAGCCCGATTCGGATTGGTGGAAGAGTTAAAGAGGCATTCCCCAATCCTCGCCGTCTCATGCACGCTCGGTATATACAACCGACGTCGGGTCATTTGTCGCATTAATAATTATAAGAAGGTGTGAGACCTCACTCGGGCTACACCTACGAGGGCCCCCGCGATATTTATGCATCTCACGGTGAGGCCCGGCGCGTCCCGCGAGGGCCGCTGCTGCTCTTTGCTTCTGCTCCACGAGGGGAACTCGCACGGGTTCTCCTCTCTTTCTGGCGAGTACGAACCGCGGGAGGGCGACGTAAACTAACCGCCGGTTAATTATTGTCCTTCGAGTCTTCGTCGTCGTGCCCCGGGCCCGGAACCCACTCCGGACCGCGTTCGCCGCTCTCAGCCGGTACCACACGTCCCGAACGGCGTCCGCTGGAGATTCGCCGAGTTGCGTGGTCTCGGCGGATCTCTCCCGAGAGAGTCCCACGATGAACGCCTGGTCCAGCTAACGGCGGACCAGCAGCCTGCAAGACCCGGGTGGCTCAGCTTCGGAACTACCGTGGTAGCATTCAATTAGCCTCGCGCCCCACGTGAATTATTATTGTCCCGGCACCGAGAACCATGCTGTATGGGCACACTGATATGGCTCTTCTTTTTTGAAGATTTTTTTTCTTTTATTTATTACAGAGGAAATTGTTTTTGTGAAAAAATAACCAGTTGAGATTTTAGTGTCGGAGTACTTAAAATCGTCCAAATCATCGAGAAAGGTGACTGGGCTGGCGCCCGCATTTGTGTGCGTCTGTGTGGTTGATTATTGGCTTTTAAAAGGGCAATAACTCGCGAACGGTTCGCGCCAGCCACTTGAAATTGGATACAGTGGCCTTTGTGTTCAGCACAGTCCTCACGAAAATTGATGTCCGATTTGGGATTTTAAGAGATTTTGAATTCTTGAGAAAAATTGCGAGGGTCCTCTCTAAACTTGGTGAATTTATAGCTGTAATCTTAAAAGCGTAAAACCGATATAGTATATTGATAAAGGATCTTTGATGTTGATAAAGGATCTTTGATACTGATAAAGGATGTTTGATATTGATAAATGATATTTGATATTGATAAAGGATCTTTGGTATTAAATTTGGCCGAAATTTATCTAAACAGTTAGATTTTATGAAATTATAACATTTTTTGAACAATTTCTATGTGACTTCCGACACGAGTTTCTGCATCAAGTATCGCTCTACAAGTAAAATGAGTTGCAGATTTATAATCAATCGAAAATGTTGGCGTAGCGAATTTGTACCGAATAAATTTTATATTATAAGCACAGTTTCCTCTACGAAGCCAAAATCGGTCGACGAAATTTATGCGCGAAGCGGTAAATTATGTGGAACCGAAGTGTGCAAATTACTTTGCACCTTTTTTTATAGCGCAATAAAGATACGCTGTAAAGTGATTACGTGGGAGCTCAATTAGCATATTTCATTACCGAATATCCCGTGCGACGATCAGCATACTTATCGGGGTACAAATATCATTGACCCGAACTTGCCACCGAATGAGCGTAGTTACTATTTTGATTCGATGTCGCGATTAATCGTTCGATTATTAATTGCTTTCGCATTACGCGCCGAGTGTGTACAGACACAGAAAGAGGCGCCCGAGACCCGAAGCTATCTCGAGGGAATCTCGGAATATCTCGACGCAGGTATAGCCACCTCGATGGAAGGTGAAAAGATGAGTATACACGATAAATTAATTAATCTTTCTAACCAGATACATGAGGAAAAATTTCAAGAGCGAGCTAAGCACGTGCGCGACGCTTGATTATTAATGAGTGGTCTGTAATATTAACTATCCGGGCTGTGCGGAACGTATCGCGAATTATAATCGGCCAGGAACACTCTTTTTTCTCGCTTCTGTCGTGTGTATGTGTGTGGAATATTAAAAACAGCGGTATATCTGCTTCGCGATGGAACTACGGAAAAAGTTGGATGCCTATCGTGTTCTATGGGAAAAAAAAAATTACACGTCGTAAATTATCTGGTGAAGTTGCAGAACCGTTGATTCGAGCGATTACAGGCCGCTGAAAAAGAAAGCCAAGAGAGTATTACAAATTGCACCTTACATTTTTTTATTTTAATTATACTTTTTATAAAAAAAAATAAATTAAATTATTCCAAAAATAATTCCGAACAATATGTAATTTTTGTATATTTTTTTTTTTTGTACACTAAACGTATAGGAGCGGAATTCCCGGAATAAATCGAGCTGGATATTGTTTATCGGACAAGGATAAATTGCGAATGAATCGGTTCGTAGCGCGCGCTCGATATAGAATTTTCTGAACCGCCCTGTACTCGTCGCGAGAAGAGCCAGGCCGATTGAATTAATCTCCCCGCTCGGCGTGCCACGGGCTTCTCAGACGTTCGGGCCGGTTGCAGATCGCGACGATAATTAATTTTCTCACCTATCGTTACTAATTGAGCATCCACCTAGCCGGGGCCCGATATAACGTGGGCGTGCGCGCGAGCGCACACGAGCTCCGCTCACTTTATATATTCAAGCAGCTCTCCTTCCCCCTAATTGCGCGATGCTCTTGAATTAGCCTCGCTAATTAAATCTCCATAATCGAATCCTCGGTTTACTCCCCACTTACATTTCCCCCTCAATTTTTTCCCTTAACCAAACATAAATTAATTAAAACAGCGAGAGCGAACGAGGATTATCGATCACGCTACGGCGGAGCTACCTATCTCTATACCCGTGTAATTGTCGATGCCAAAAAAAAAAAAAAGTAAGATTGCCATTGCGCGTTTACCGGATAACGAGCCTGACGGAGGGATTGACATTGGACGTATACCGCGTCAATGGCTAATCGAAGTGAGAGCCGGTCGCGCGCATGCATTAGAAATGACCTCTCGGCTATCGGACTGTCAATCAAATCGAGCGTTTCGTATTGCCGTGTGTGTAGCCCCTGGAAGGAAATAAAATCGGAATGGCAGGGTTGTGGCAAGTGGAATTTTCGATATAACGCCGAACGAGATGCGCGCATGCTCGTGCGTCATGAACTTTTACGTTTATTTCGGGCTATGTCTGAGAACATGAGCACTCGATTATACTAAACTGGAGTTCTCGCTCGCTTCTTTTTTTTTTTCTATAGCTGATTGAACTGTCGACGAGAGATTCTATCGAGGCTCCCAGGAGAAGCGAATCGTAATATCCACACAGCTCGGTACATTACTGAAATGATTAATCGATCGCAAAGAAAATAAAAAAATCCTGTTCAGCCAGAACGTGGACTTTGTCATTCGAACAATGTATTTCTTGTCTGCTAGGAATTTCGAAGCCTTACATCAGAGCCGAATGAGGTCCAGAAAACGCCTGACAAGATCCTGGCAAGGCCCCCACACCGCAAAAAAAATTCGTGTGAAGTTTAATGCGTCGGACTGGAAGTTTTTATGCATAAACTGGTATATTAAATTTCTCGTACAATTGTGATGAAAAGTTTGATGTTCAGTGTATTAAAAACATTGAGAATACTTTAAATTAACTGTGAAAGTACTTACATTTTTCTAATTTACTTTAAGTTCAATAAAGAAGTGTATTAATTTTTCATCACAGTTGTTCATTAATTTAATTTACCAGTTTTTGCATAAAAACTTACAGTCCGGTACATTAAATTTACATTTTTTTTACTGTGCATCTAACGCTTCAAACATTCTCCCAAGGAAATTTGTTTTCCACTAATTATCATTTGTTCCGTTAGAACAATGTTCAAGGTTTTTAAAAATTTTAAGAAAAACCCCAATATGGCAATATCGTCTCCCAAGGAAAGTTGTTTTCCACTCATTATCAATTGCTCCGTTAGAACAAAGTTCAGGATAAAAAAAAATGCAAAGAAAAACCCCAACATGGCAATATCGTCTCCCAAGAATCTGACTCTCTTGTCCACACCCTCGCGGTTCTTATATTCCCAGAAGCAAGCTTCGCCGTCGCCCTCCGAGTGTCGCCATCTGGCGTCGCGGCGATGGCGAAGTGAGGCTACACGGCTGGTCGTACGGAGCGAGATAGAACGATAAAGCGTATTCAGCTCGTGCGAACGATAAATCGCGAGCAAGCGCAGAAGAGGGTGGTTGCTAGCTGCTGCTGCCGGTCTCCTCTTTCACCCTCTCACTGGGGTGCTCGCGACAAACGAGCGAGAGACCGCAGAGTGGGAGCCTCTCTCGGGCAAGGGTGGCTGTGCGAGGGCGCGGGATAGGCGTCGAGAGGATCCCGCAGGGGTGTGCGGAACACGCGACGAGGGGGGGGGGGGGATGCGCGCGCGAGACGATTACGAGATGGCGAGAGCATCACCCCGAGTCCTTCTTCTCCTCCTCCTTTTCGCCGATGGTGGGAAAAGACACAAGATTGGGCGAGAGTCTCGTCGGCTCGGTTGCCCTCTGGCTCGCGGTGGAAGACGCCGACGACGGCGAAGCCGGAGAGGAAGATGAAACGACGAAGAAAGAGGAAAACGGATAGTGTCGAGGGGTTGCGCTCGCGAGGGAGAGTAGCTGTTGCCGCCCAACTGCACACATCAGAGTCGCGAACTCACTCCCAACCATCCACGAAGCGTCCCCGTACGAAAACGGGTGTAGGGGAGAGCGGGGCAAAATGGGGCAACGGGGCAAAACGGGGTTTTTGGGCAAAAATAAATTTTCCAATCATTTTTGGATCGGACGAGGTGACAAAACTGGGCAGAAAAGCCTGATGTATCCGCACCGAGAAAAATAATATATTTGACGGTCACCGTTTATTTCATTTAAATAAATATTTATTTCAATTAAGTAAATAGTTACTTAAATGAAATAAATATTTTACTTAAACCAAATAAACGTTGGCCGGCAAATAAATAATTATTCTGGGTGCGATAGGGCGAATTGGGGCATCCAAAAATAATTGGAAAATTTAGTTTTGCCCAAAAACCCCGTTTCGCCCCATCGCCCCATTTTGCCCCGCTCCACCCTGTGTGTAGTCACTGGCGGTGGCTTCTATCTTCGCTTGTTCTCGTCTCTTTTCCCGGAGGGGTTGTAGGTCGAACGGGGTGCCGGGGGAAACTGCTGTGCGCCAGTGGCGAGTTTAGCCGGGTACGCGGACGCGAGAAAGGAGGTGCTGCTCCCGGTGTGTGGATACCGAGGGGGACAGTCGAGAAAGAGTAGGAAGTAGGAGGACGGAACCGTCGAGCGAAGAATCCGCAGGAGAGAAAGGCCACGAGCGGGATGAAGCGTATCCGTGGGAGGAGGGACGAGAAGCCGGGGACGAAACGGGCGAGGGTGGAAGAGTGCGAGCACACTGGCCACGGAGTCCCGGGTACGTAGGTATTACACCGAGGAGGGTGAGTCGGGCCGGGGGCCGCGAGGAAGGGAGCGCCGAAGCGTGTAATTGAGTCCCGTGCGCGCGATCGCTACTTTATCGACCCCCTTTATATTCACCCCTTCGCCGCGCAGCGACAACCCTCCGGCTCCGCCAGCCCTGAAATCCACTTGTGCTCGACGCTCAGCCGGCTGACGTAGGAAGAGCTGGGAAGGGAGGAAACGTACCGCACGCTCTCGTCGCGCTCGCCGGAAACCCCATCATCCCCCGCGCTCGAACTCCGCGCACTCCCCGCGGCATTCAATCCCGCGAGGAGCCGAAGACTCCCTCTCTCTCGGCACTCCCGCGGCGAATTGGCCGAATGCTTTCACGAAGAAAACACGAGAGATGAGAGTTCGTACTACACTTCTCCCGACGGTGAGGAAAAGAACGAACGCCGCTCACAGAGACGGGGCGAGAAAGCCGGAGCTTTGGCGGAGTGTGTGACGGCATTCCGAAAATTGATGGAAACGAGCTGACGCTTCTCGCGCATACACACACATATGTGTATACATATATCGCCAGCCTTATCCCATCTCTCTCGGTTCCCGAGCAGCCTCTCCAGCGCGCTTTTCTCTCGGGACTCGGGGAGGAAACTGCACGGCTCTTAAACTCTCCGGAGTATACGACATTTTAAGCACTGTGGACTTTCATCGAGAAAAGTATAGTACATACATAGTAAAGTCGACGATCTCGGGGCTTCCCACGCTATTACGCCGGATAGAAATGAGGTAGCCTCGTGCTACGCGCAGTTTTGCCGCTCCGAGATGATTCTATTTCGAATCCCTCTAATCATATACCTCGGCGTGGAGTACGTTGTACGACGAGGTCGGCGACGAGGGGCGACAGGGGGGGGGGGCTGGCACTCTCGAGCATTAGAATAACTTATAAGGCGTACGGGCAACTTTATACACTCCGGTGAGTACACCGGAACGATTTTCTTCGGAGAGAGAATCATCGCCGCGGGAGGAGAATATACGGGAACGGTCGATCCGACTCGAGCGGCTAATTCAGCCCTCTAATTCGATCTCGAGAAGTGTGCGGGCAAACTATTAATTATCGACGATTACCCGAGTTCCCGAGACTCCGTGTATACACCGCGACGGTACACGAGTGGCCGCGTGCACTATATATGCGGAGTGGCCCTCCGCGTGAAGAACCGTAAAAGGACGAGCAATTAAGTCGGAGAGAACCGGTGCGCCACGGAGAATTCGCATGAGATCTTGGGCTCCTCTGCCTCTTCCGCGGCTCGGAGCGGTGCCCGCGTTACGCCTCGTCTACGCTCCGGCGCAACGAGAAAAGAGCTCTCGGAGATGAGGAAAAAACGAAGGAAAAAAAAACAAACGGGAGCGAAGGAGGGACGGAGTTAGATGAGAGTAAACCCTTCGGTCCCGTGAGATCCTCGTACCCTCCCGGCCGTCGGCGGGAGAGCGGGAACCGCTCGCGCCTGACGCGCATAACGGAGAAATGATTTGATTAAAATGTAAAGGAGAACTCCGAGTCGAGAGTCGTCCCGGGGCAAGAGTCCCGGGGTTGGCTTCTGTTTGCGCGCATTTCACGCTTCGCCTGTAAAAAGCTACCGTGCCTCTCTCGACGGCTGCCGCTGCTCTCTCTCGCCTCTATTCCCCGCAACGGTGCCCGGGCCCCGCGAGGGCGTTAGACAGATGGTAGTCGCCGCATTCAATGGCCTGAGAAATTGGATCGCGTTTTAACTCCCTTACGTTTCTCTTTCTGTCTCTCTATCGCGACGCGATTTAGGTACACAAGGCACGATAAAAGTATATCTAATGGTCGTTGAGCAGCACCGGGCGATCCGGCTCGGGGGAAAGGGCGGAAATATCTCGGCGACGAAAATTTTCATTCCCGCGCTCTCGAGCGCAACGTGTTGAAAGGAGTCGCTTGGATAAGTACTGGGAATATTGCTTTGATATGATAAGGACCGGAGATTTGACGGCGTTACATCGATGTAAGGATGAAACATTTGTTTCTGGGGATTGCGAGACGAAATGCGTAAGGTACGATTCGATTGACACGGTGCTTGGGAACGAAGAAGCTACGGATTATTGGAACGACGGGTTATTGGAATTGAATTTCATGGTGGTTTTTTTTTTTTTTTTAACAAATTCAATTTTAATAATAAGTTCGATATCAATTCAGTGCATATGAATTCTTACTCGAGTGTTTAAGTCCTTAAAGCTCTATCCTGTTGAAACATATATTTCTCCTCAACTACGCGGTAATTGTCTATACAATAATCTCGGAAAAGTGCAGATTTGTGACGTTCAGAGCAAAACAAAATAGTGAACACTTCGCATAAGTTGCAGAGAAATGAGAGGGAATTACAAACACTTCTGAAAGGTGTAAAAATCTGAAAAAATCAAGCATATTAAAGTTGCTGAAAAGATTAATTTTCTATAATGATGATTCCGAAATGTTATTAATAAATTTATGAAACATTAAATTGTTCAATAAATCTCCCGGAAACCTATATTTTTTTATGCAAATGATTCGGTTACTTTTCTGAATACCACACTTTTCTGAGTACGTATGAATTTCTTCAGATTTTTAAATTCACATTGATTTTTTTTTATATGGGAAAAATGTGTAGAATGTCACAAAATATGTATGAGCATAAACAGTCGTCAAATTGTTTCGCAAATAAAAATTAGAAACGTTTTTTTGCTTCCTCATAGAGGAAGCTTTTTTATGTTGGTTTCACCTACGTGTCAAATATGGTACACTGGGCATTACAGGGTGAATTAATTACAAGTGTGTACCAGCATACGATGCTTTCTATTTTCGTACCTTGCGTTAATTACTCTTGCTCATTGTAATAATCTATCACTATCACTAAAAGAAATGATAATTTGTGTAATAAAGATTTTTTAATGCTAAAAACTTTAGACACTCAGCAGGCGAACGGATAATTCGCTCGCATTCCGACCACGGTTAATTGGGGTTCTACTGTACATCCTATCGTGCATCGAATACAATTGTAATTAGTCGGAGTAGTCGCGGTCAATATACGAAAGTGATTGCTTCGCGTTGTACCCATGAAGCGTTCATCGAGAGGATCGACTTCCGGTCGTTCGCGTTGTGGCACCGACAGTCCTCGCGGTTGAATTGCGCAACGACTTATACACCACGTACGTATACCGAACGCGTGACGAATCAACGTCATCTGGATGGTAACGCGTTCACAAGAGCGAATAAATACGAACAAAATCGAGAGACTCGTAACGATAATTCCAGCGGCGGGAGGGGAAGAGATCACGCACGCGGGCTCGCACGCGTTTCAGCCTAATCGGAACTAAAGTGAGTCGGGCCAATTTCCTCAACGATCCTCCTGTCGCTCTCCGACATCGAGAAGGGAGGACGAAGGCATATGCTAATACAATTCGGTAGTCATTACATCGAGGCGATTAGGGTGAAAGTGGTGAATATAGCCCGCCCCGATTAGCACGCGAATCGATGATGTATGGACTGAGCAATATTCGCCACTTTTATCCTATATATTAATGGTATGTGGGGTATATTATAGGGCGCATTCCACGTCAAATCAGCCGTCGACTCCGATGATCTTTTTAGTATGATGTCGTTCCCGACCCGTAAGTGTCAAGACATTTTTTCGGATTTTTTTTTTACACCACTAATTACATTTTTTTAATCCTCGAAAAAACAATTCACACCTATTCTATGATTTAAAATAGAATTTTTAAGCATCACACGATAGTGGGATCTCAATATTCACTATTTTTTTCGCAAGTTTTCAGTTTTTTAATATCGCAATTGGAATTTTGGTTTTTTTCTGACGGTCATAACTTTTTCAAATAGCATGGATTTAAATTTGTCAGAAGTTTACAAAAATACCAGAAGATCCGAATCCAATTGATATCATCAAAAAAAATTCGCAAATATATCCAAGCAAAAATTCGAAAAATCATGAATCGAAAAAACAGTGCAAGGTGGACTGATTATTCCAAGTCCCTATCCTAACTAACTTTTGGAGACATTCAACTGGAGCGCGCAAAGAGTCCGATCCACAGAAGTCCCAGAAAATGAATACACACATTAACATAAGCCATAGATGTACATATATACACAACATACAAAACAAATGTCGTCTCGTCATTAAGTAAGTGGATCAAAGCGAGTTCCCCGACAAATGTCCAGTACAGAATAATTACACGAAGAGACAATTAGCATCGTCGATGGTTCCGATCAACGAACCATTTCCGGCCGAGCCATGCGTGCCGGAAAGTCAACAAAGTATCCCAAAACGATACTCTGTTTAATGTCCCAAGGGTACTTTGCATGCTGCCGTCCGCGTCCCCGAACTGCTCGGTAAATCGTCGCCGACGATTAACTTCTCGATAATCTTCGTCATGCGTGTCTCACGCTAATAAGCACGATCCTCGCGGTGCATCCTCCCCCCTCCGGACTTTTACCCGGAGTCCCGACGTATCGACTTTACTCTCTCCCCATTAGGTCCCGCACTTCGCTACCTCGGTAGCGAAGGGGATGGCAGAACCGAGGCAGATAGAACAGGTGAAACAGCGGAGAACGAAAAGGGATGATATCGCGCGATACATGGGTACACGCTAGAATGCAACGCAGGTACAATGGGATCGAACGTAGAATCAGCACAAAAGTATGAGCGCGGAGGGAAGCTCGGATAGCCAGTGGCGGCTCGTCGTACTGTAATCTAATCGAATGAGGGTTGGACGTACGAACGAATAGTCCGTTCGTTCGGGGGAGGAGGGGGGGGGAGGGGTTGCGGATGGTACATATACCTCCGATGCTGGAGAGGTCGGGTGCGGAATGAGAGAGGACGAGAAGGGGGTGATACGGGCAGATTGGCAGAGGGTTGGTCTACCGGGCGAACGAATTGGCTTTCTCCTCGAGTTCTCTCGCAACGCCAGCAGAAAATCTAGCGAAGGTGAGGAGAAGGGAAAAGGCCAACCGGCAACAGCAGACACATAGTAGTTCACGAACGATCGGTGAGAGAGGCCAGAAGCAGAGAGAGATAGAGGGGGGGGGGGGGTGCGAAGGGGAGAGGGAGAAGGAAAGGACGAAGGGAGGAGAGTGCAGGAACAAGGCTGCCGGCAGCGCAATCACTGTGAGTGGGCGACACGCGCTTCTCGGGGGTTATCAGGCTGATGAGACTTCCCGTTCCACTCTTCGCAACCCGCACGACGAGGGTATGGAGCGAGGGACGGGAAACGGAAGGAAAGCTCGCGCGGTTTATCCGAGCAACTTTGCTCCGATGTCGCGGACCACGTGTTGTGTTGGGCGTTGGGACGAGACGGTGTTTCGCCTCTTTGCACGCACGAATGGAAGTAACACGACCGTGCGGAGTGTAGCGAAGTAGTTATAAAATTTCAAGCGACCTCGTAGCGGACCTTGTTGAACGCCCGATGTGGAGCCCGGTTGAGCTGAGCGGCAGCTACCGAACAATTTGTATTAAAATGAGAGAACGCGTTATTACACCTCGCGATGCCGCGGGCAACGACCGTTTCCGCGAGAGGGTGGTTGGGATCCAAAAAAAAGAAGAAAAAGGGAAGCTACCGGACCACCGAGGGTGAAAGGGAAACGGTAAAAACGTTCGATCGCGAGGGGCGCGCGACTCCGAGAGCGCTTTCGGAGTCCTCCGGCTCGAACTCCCCCATCTCGGATACGCATGTTTGTAATTGATGCTGTATTTTTTCCTCTTTTTCGCCCGCGGTCACTGCGAGGAAATCAACGTCGGTCGTGCGTCAGACGGATGGTGGGATTCTTCGCATCGCGATTTCGCCTATACAGTAGAACCCCGATTAACCGGGAAGCGGATTAACCGTGCGTCTTCCGAGGTTATTTTAGACTACAAAAATATTTAAAGCTATGCCTAAATGGAGGTAAAAATACAAAAATATCTAAAGCTATGCCTAAATGGAGGTGCAAAACATATTTTGTGGACGTCCAAAACAGTCATAATCTACGTCTCTGTGATATTCCAATTTCAAACTGAAGTTGTATCGAAAGTTATACTAATTTTATATAAGACTTTCTATTTTGTACAAGGATTTAGCCAGTCGATAAATAAATAAAGCATTACATTCTAGTTCACACTATTTAACAATTAAGCAAGTTGTACCAAATGTCAAAATAAAGTTGTATCATCAGCCACTATCAACTTATATATTTTCGCTGTCCAGATCGGATTAACCGGGATTTCGATAATCCGGGGACTCTTCAGTCCCGAGCATCCCGGTTAATCGGGATTCTACTGTATGTACAAATTTGCAGCGCCGCGACATTGCAGACAAATTTTACTTTTCCATCCCGCCCCGAAAGAAAAACATCGGCGATGCTTCAGTATCGAAAATTTAATCGCTGACATCCCCGATTGCCGATCGGCGAGACGGTATGCACGAGAATATAATACTCCGGACACGGACACGCGAACGCGTTAAATTCAGATACTATCTGCTCGGGCGAGCGAGAAGCTGTCGGATAATCGTTAGCCCACCAGAGAGAGATTCAGCGGCAGAACGAGCGTGTATCGAGTCATGATCGTTACGCGTGTGTTCACCGTTCCTACTGCTCGAGTGGCGATCGTGCGGGATGGAAAAGACTCCTTGACAGTCGCGCGTTCTTGCGATCGATCATTCCGATGCCCGGACAGCCGGAGACCGGCTTTCTCACTACAATAGACTGCCCGATGCTACCAGCTCGCCGAGAGAACTTCGCTGCCCGCGCTGCGAGAGATCATCGAACGAGAGCTATCGCTGCCACCCACGTAGTGAATTCTCGGCTCAACGCGTACAAATCATTTTGTCTATCGTCAGCGAAACCGAACGACTGTACGGACGATCCATTAAACTCGAGAGAGGAAAAAAAATACCTCGAATTTTCGAGCCCTCTCCGCGGCGATGCGTGAGGCTGCGCGCACGATGCCATTGGGAGCTTCCGAAAATCGCTAGAGAATTCACGAGAAAATAAAGAGGAGATTGCGATCTCGAACGAGCCGGAGGTGGGACCGAGAGACGGTATCGTAAATCTCGTCTCGGAATCAAAAAAAAAAAAAATCCAAAACGAAGGAACGAACGAGGCACGGGGAGAGTGTGATAAGGAAGTAAATAAATATGTGGAAAATGTTCCCGTGGGAGAGATGTTTGAACGACGGGGAGGGGGCGTGCGAAGGAGGACTCGGGCAGGGAGCGCACCATCATGCTTATTCTCCTTACGCCTCCCGTGCTAAATAGCCGGAAAGGCCCAAAGGCTACGCGACGGCGTTGTAAATTCAGTAACGCGAATCTCTTACGGCTATGAGATAAATTTATCTTTTTCTACTTATTACGATTTATAATGTCGCGCGAATGATATTTCACGGGAGATATTTTAAACCGTTGCCGCGGTGACTCGAAGTGGTATTAATCAAATCATAAGTGAGCTACTGGATAACGCCCGATCACGTGATTCAGCCATGGCGAAGTTACCGCGCGCATATGTTAGGTACCATACGTATGAGCGGAAAAAAACAAGTATATGCGGCGTGTATGCAAAATATATGTATGATATATATAAAATATATTTTTGCGAAAAGTGGTATATTTTGGATATATTTTGAAAATTTACTTTTGCGAATATGTGTCTTAAGGTATTAATCGTATAGAATCATATTTTATTTTCAATCATAGTGGTAATTGTACTTATTGGCAATGTTTTACATGGTGCGATCATCGATACATGTAAGATAATATTAAAAATACATATTTGAATTTCTATTTCCAACGGACCATCGACCAATTTAATTTACCAAAAAAAAGGTAGCGGTACCAATGCTGAAATCCTTAACGAAACTTTCTTCAATGCGTCTTTTGTATAAAACAACGCGAATAATTTCTATTCTATTTTTTATTAAAAAAAAATCATTCGATATTTCTTTATTTCAATAAAATTGCTCAACTATCAGGGAGCGCGATTATTATACGACCAAACTGAGGCATCGAAGATCATCAGCATCAGACTCGTGTGGCCGCAATCACTGCACGAATAAAACGACAACGATATTTTTCGAGATTTTCATCGTTAACATCGATTTTTTAAACGGGGGAAAAATATACGTCGAAGTATGCGTGGGCGATTAGAAATTTTTTCAGGATCATTCCAGTGACGTTTACGCGTCAAATACAAACATTGGTGGAATGCACAATATTTGTTTACATGTACAGCACAGAACTATAATTAATTTTTTTTTTTCGTGTATTTTTTAATACATTTGATTTCTGTGTCGAGTTTTGTATAAAAAGGAAAAAATGTTCTCCTGCGTTTACTATAAATGCGGAACCTCCGAGATTTTACAGCCACGTGCCTTTTTTTTTGGTGTGCCGTGTGTATGTACGAGATCTTCGTGGGTCTGCTGTCCCCCTTATCTGTGCGCTCGCTACTGTTAAGGGCTGTCTGCCGCGCACGCCAGCAGTCTCCCCCGTGTCTTCTTGGGTCGTCTCACAGCAGACACTCGACTTCTGTGACTCGATGCTGTTACAGTGGGTAGATTAGCTCGTTTACGTCGCTCGTATTTTCGGCAGCGGCAGCGGGCTACAAGGCTCCTGAGAGATGATACTCGTGACCGCGGAACACACTCGTCGCCATCCTCTTGAAAGCCTCTGTATCGCCGCCGACGCCGCCAACCCTCGTGGCGGCTGAAAGTCAAGGCGACGTCTCGCCGCTTTATCTCAACTAATTTTCTCTATTAATATGTATATGCTCTCCGTTATCTCGCCGCCTAAACATCGAGAAGATAGTGCGCTCCGTAAGCGGTGCGTAGAGATATACATATATATAATTTTTTTTCTTTCTGCCAACCGTGAAAAAGATTTGTTTAATTCGAATAAATTTGAATCATGTGTTAAAGTTCCTCACGAACCCCTCAGCTCCGCCCTCGTGCAACCGATAATCACAGCCACGAATGAAGCAATAATAACGATAGACGATGCATTTATTTGATGCTCGTTGTGGGTTTCTACATATTTTACAAAGATGACTTCGTTCAATTTTAATAATAATAATCTTGCAATAATTGTATGGTATGGTATTTGTTGCGTATAAGAGTAATAAGAATCGCAAGAGGTTCCGAGACTTTGGAAAATACAAGTTTACAAATTTTAGAAACCTTTTTAATACTGCAATACGTTACTTAAATTTGATTCATTAATCACGGAGAGAATTACCACAAGTAAGATTTAGGTCTGTGTATTTTAATATCCTCGAAAGTCGGAAAGCTCAGCGGCCAGTGATCACCTAGTTATTCAGAACAATACAGAGGCCTGGCGGAGCACCTTCATCAGATAAAATGCCCATTTTATCTTTTGCACGCCAGTTGACCCCACTAATCAATTCTGTTATTTTAATAATAATAATTTTATTATTATTATTTATTTACAGAAAGAAAGTTTACAACTTATCGTATCTGCATCATGTAATTTACATTAAGTGGACAAGTGTTTTATAATAATGTTTTTTGAATCAATATTTATTATTGTTTTATAAAGATCAATTTTTTTTTTCATACGATTTTAACAAATTTAGTTGAATTAAACAGTCCTCAGCGAGTCTGTTCACTTTCGGTCCGGATTTACTCGTCTGTCTTAATTTCGAGCAGTTTATTATCGCCGCCGAGCCGACCCTCCTGGCAAGCCCCTCGTAAAGTTGCGTGGAAGGAAGCCGTGGAAATAATAGGACGCTTCGATCTATACCCGGTAAACTATTGTATTCAACGCGTGAATAAACGAAAGCAGCGTGATATTTTCGCGTGTGGGCACAGAGTTGTTCGGAAACTTTTCACCGTGACGACTAACCCGGGACACCGTTCGCCGTCGCATCCAATTTTTGTCCCAAGAATAAAAAAAAGAAAAGAGGAACCACTCGAGCCCTCCGAACTCCTAAATTATCGTCCTGTGTATACATCCATTTCGAAAACGATTTTGTAAAGAGGTCTCGGAAGTAAAGAATGAGGCGCGTCGCCGCACGAAGGCCGACATAAACAGGGGCATTGTCGAGTTCGCATGGAAGGGGACGATAGATTGTCGCTGAGAATGAAAAACGTACTTTGAAGTGTCGTTTAATGGACGTTCGACAATGCCCGTTATAGCTGGTACGTGTGGCCCATCTCGCCGATGTTTCTCGTCCCGGTCTGCGGGACATCGTCGAGGGTCTTCCTCTCCATCGTCTGCACACGTAGAGCGAGTAGCCCTGTGGTCTGCGGCTTGAGGCGCACATTTAAGGGAATACGTCCCACAGCGACTTTTCTACGTTTGGAAAACTAAAAATCGCAAGTGTTATAAAGCAACGAATAAGGTTTTTTTAAAAAGAATTTCTCATAATTTTTTCCCCACATGGATGCCGAGATACATGAGCTTAAAATTGTGGCAATTAGCATGAGCTGCAAGGGTGGAGCGTGAAAACCAACATACTTTTTTTAAAAAATATATATTTCCCGACTAGTGTATCAGACATTTTTTTTCTGAAATAACATTACAACATTATTAGGGACGCATTAAAAAGATAAAATCGACCTGTGCCCAGAAATTTTCGAAGTTGCTATGAGTTGAAGGAGCTTCGAACGGGCACAGTAAAAAAAAGTTTGTGCGGATTACAACAACTTATTGTCCACAAACGTCCATAATTTTTTATTAATTATTTTTTTGTAATTACTTTATTGACAAAGTTACTCCTCTACACAAAACTCAAGTTGTGAATCGATATCGTTAACGAAAAATCGATTATAAATATAACATCAGATACGTATGACTATAAATATAAGAGATGGATTTAATTTATGTATTCATTTTCTAGTTTTAGTAACAAAAGTGCAAACTAAAATTGTCAATGACACGGGATATAAAAGGACAGGTTCGTATATTCAAATAAGTGACAAACTCGCTTGTCACTTATTTAACAAATATTATTTTTAAGAAATTTCGCATCCCGATTATACTAAATTATTTTTTACTGTCTGTATATGAATATATCCAGCGTGTACATGACCCAGGCCTCAACCGTTGCTAGGAACATGCCCCTCACCACCGCCACGATTAAGAAACGTCGATCTGCGCCGCACTCCCTTAAGAAGGGTGCAACAAGAGGTATCGCACGCCCGGTGCATCCCCTGCGACATTCGCGTTCGCCACGGGGGTGGTTCAGAGAAAATCTTTGTCGAGCTCGGTCTTCTGGGATGCGCTTCGTCCGATGGGTATCTCTCCCACAAGAAGAAGCCCGGGGTTGAGTCCAACCGGCGAAGAACCTCGCGCACCCCCGGCGTCCCGGCACAGATCTCGCGCCATTACTCAGCGCGTGGTCCAAACCGGGCACGAAGAACTCTTTCCTCTCTCCCTCTCGCGCTTCCTCAGCCTCCGACGAACACGCGCTCGCGCCCGCAGTACGATCGCCGTTGGTTCTCTCGCCCCCGACGCGAAAGAACGTGGAAAAGAGAACGAGGACCGAAAGTGGCTCTTCGGCCGCCCATCGTGCGTGGGATACCGCGTAAAAATGAGTTGTGTCAACGTGTACCGGGGCCCGGAGGACCCCCCGTGTCGATGTCTCCAGGTGGCCGGGCTTGTTTTATAATGCTCAGGCCTCGACGGTTCTTCTCGTCGTCGGAGGATCTCCACCTAGAGCGGGAGGGGGCGATGAGGAGGCCGAAGAAGAAGAAGAAAAAAAAGAAGCTATAAACCGGAATGAGAACTCGCACCCCGAGAATATGCAAGGAGAGTTACCCGCGGTGAATACTATGTACCGATACGCGAGTACGATATTTACAACAAATAGATACAACCGGCAATGGGGGTCGGAGGGGGGGGGGGATTCTGGATATATCGAATTACGAGAGTCGAGGTGAGCGAGGATGAAGAAGAAGAATACGAGGAAGAGGAGGACGATGATGAAGAGGAATCAGCCCGGTCGTAAGTGAAGGAGAGGAAGCGAGGAGCAGCTGAGAGGTCAGTGCAATTAAAGCTGGTACAGCGGTGCCGGTGGCTGCCGCTGCGAAGATCGATCCGGGCATACCGACGGTATAGTATAATGATCGCTGTGCGAACGCGGAGGCTGCGCGGGGCTGCGGGGAGTGGAACGGCGAGTCCCTCGGTATGTGGCGCATAAGAAAAGAATATAAAAGTCTTCGGAGTCGGACTCTCCGGCTAGCTCTCGATCTCCCTCGGTGGGAGGGGCGAGGGGGGGAGAGAAAAAGATCGCGGGAGCACGGCGCGAGGCACGTGCGAACGGAAATGTAGGGGGCTGGAAACGTAGATACGGGAGGCAGTCATTTTGATCATTTGATGGGATTGCCCGATGCCCATGGCGGCCGGAAGGAGAATGCGGCGATATCGGCGGAGAGGGGGAAACTGCCGCACATGTACCGATTGTGTGTGTGTGTGTGTGTGTGTGTGGACGATGTCCACGGCGCGGACCCGCGCGGGAGAACCGAGAGGCAGAGAACTCTCCCGGCGTTGCGCCCTGTGGTTACTTCAATTAGGTGGAATCGTGCTCTATCGCTGCTCACTTGGCCCTCCCCGTATCTACTGCACAGATAAAGGAGCCGACAAATCGTCCCTTCTCTATCCGTTCCGCACTGGAGTGTCGTACGCTCTCGCTCGTTCAACGGGGCTCGGGCCTCGCACGAATCGACCGCGGAGGACGTGATTCTCCACCCCTTTGTATTAACGCTAATCATCCCGAATCGATGACGCGCCGACACTGACGATTCTTCCGTCTTGCCGATCGCGTGCAATGCATATAGCTCTTTCTGCAGAGAGATTCTTTTTTTTTTTCTTTTTTATACACCGTTTTGCGGCTTCTCTTTCATGACATTCGTTTACCGTCTTGTGCGGCGGGGGAAGAGACCGCGTAGTGGGAAGAGAGAGGGCTTGGGTCGACTTGATGCGCAGTGTCGGATCGCGGAAGAAATAGTCGATGTAAAAGTGCATTTATTGAGAATGTTGCGTTGTTTATAGAATAGCTAGGACATCTCGCTGTGGAGTAATTAGAACATTCGCGTGAACATTGTCCATGGGCCATCGACCGGAGACCTTCAGCTCCGAAATAAATATTTTTTATACTTTTGATACTTTTGATACTTTTGATACTTTTGATACTTTTGATACTTTTGATACTTTTCATACTTTTCATACTTTTCATACTTTTCATACTTTTCATACTTTTCATACTTTTCATACTTTTCATACTTTTCATACTTTTCATACTTTTCAGTAATTTTCTAGTAATTAATCTCGATCGACTAATTTTGTTCCTTCGATGTAGAGTTCAATTTTTTAAATATGATTACATGATCTGATGAGAAGTTGAAAGACCGATCTTCATTATCCGATTAAGCTCCGAAAGAGATGTTTTTGTTGATCAAAGGAAAGACTCAATCGATTCAACTAAATTTTCCTCGGGTCAACTAATTTTGTTCCTTCAATGTGGAGTTCAATTTTTTTTTCCATGATTATATGGTGATGAAAAGTTGAAAGGTTGATCTTCGTTCTCCTGAAGTATATTCGTGTCTAGAGTTTATCAATCGCTCGAGGTCTTGTCGACGACACGTGCTACCGATATCTCGAGAGTTCCGAGTCTCCGCAGCCGGCCAACTTTGTCCCGATAAAACAGCGTGTGCTCTTGAAGTAAAGGTAACACGTGTCACCGCCGGCTGCAGACTTGATCGCGGTGAAAAACCTATCCAGAACTCTCTACGGGAGTCTCCGGGACATCTCAGGATCAAAATGATATTCCGGCTCTGGAGCGAAATCGAGGATCCTTCAGTTGGGATGGGTGCGTTATGTGCCCAGCGGGGTGTGCGACAAGAGTCGTTTCCGAGTTCGTGGAATCGAGGGACGAAATATAACATCGATGAGCTTACATGTGTGTGTGTGTGTGCATACTTTTGGAGAAAGACAAATAAAGGATGAACTCGCAAGCTGCATTGTAAATACATCCGGGGAATCCCCGACAGTTATTTCCCATCAATGCCTACGCAGAAAGCCATTCGATGCTTGTGACGCTGTAAATCTTTCGCGTTTCGAGCATTCGAGTGCAATCGCGGATTTCGTCCTATTGTCGGGTCAAAGGGTGCGTTCAATTACGAACATTATTAAATAGGTAATCGGATCGTGATCGGATGACCGCATGGTAAAAAAAATAGTATGATTTAATGTGCCGGATTGGAAGTTTTTATGGAAAAACTGGTACATTAAGTTTCATGTACAATTGTGATGAAAAATTAATGTTCAGTGTGTACAAAACATTGGAAACACTTTATTTTTAATACTTTACTTTAGTTTCAATGGAAGAGTATATAAATTGTTCATTACAATTTTTCATTAAGTTTGATGTACCAGTTTTTGTATAAAAACTTCGAGCCTGGTATATTAAATGAACCATTTTTTTCCAGTGTGATAGGGTAAAAAAACAGATTAACTTTTTACTAAGTACATAGTTCAAAGGATAGTCAAGGAGTGCCAAGCTACTGCTATCAAAGTAACGGGCTTAATCGTCCGATGCCTTATTAACAATAATAGTTTTAGTGGTACGGTAACGATAATAATTTTATCGAGTCGATGCAATAGCAACAAGTTTGATTGATGAATTCTTCAATCGCTCGTGATGAAACCTTCCACGAAGGCTGCAACCGCTGCAACTGCAAAATTGGATACGTGTCGCTATCTACCGTAATTCCATCGGATTAATGCAGTCGAACGTACGGAATATTCCTATTCGCTAACTGCAGAAGTTTTATATTTATCAAATTTTATATTTATAGCTCATTTTTTAATACATTCATTGACTCGAAATAGTACTAGTAAGTTCGATTGATAAATTCTTTAATCAATGAATACTGCGATGAAACATTAAACGTCGCCTGCAGCCGCTAAATGGGACTCGTGTCGCTATCTGCAGTCTTTCCATCGGATTAATGCGGTCGAAAGACGCGCATGCGCGGCGTCGTGTTGAGGTGGCGCACTCGTCCGCACTGCAAGAAAGGTCTGCAGTAACGATTTTAAGGTTACGTCAGGACAAACTGCATCGCTTAACGTGTCCCGAGAGAAAAAAATCGTGCAATGTCGAAGAGGAACTCCGGCGAAGATTACAGAAAAGGTTTTGTTCAATCATATTGTAACTATGCTACTCGATGACGGTGAAACGAACTATGGTTTTAGCTGTCTACAATGATTGTTTTTTTTCTATTTTTCAATTTCCACTCGTGTGTTTACGTCGCTCGATCGCATGATTACCGATAAGATTTCTTCGTGGTAAAAGCAATACCGGCTCGCCGATGCATCCAATGTTTTGCCATTCTTTCGATTTTCGCACCTTGAGAAAGCTCGCCGTCTGTGCTGGGTCCGTTCGTCAGCGATGCGTCCCGTGAAATTGCATGCGGCGCAGCGTCCGTTAGTCGAAAGTTTTCTCCGACAACTTTTCCAGATATGTATCCGGGGGAATGCAAACCGGATGCAGGATCTCATGTAACACGCTAGAGTACAATTATGTCGTTGCTTTTAGAGATAATCGTACGAACACACCTCCGTTGTCCCAGAGTTATCTTGCTCCGATATCGTTAGAGGTCCTTCGTAAAATCGGGATGCGACTTTGCGCCGAGGCATGCTGCTTGAAAGTTTCCGGTTATTAAGTCAGCCTTGTTTAACTTGATCTGAACTTTGCCAGTGTTTGACGTTGTCAGGGTCAAGTGCCTACAGAGCAGAGGATGGCAGGGACGACGACAGGGGAAGGGATCGATCGCCTTTGAGGTCCGAGGAGAGACGTGAGAACACTGGCTATTCGCACACAGACTCCAAGAAACAGAAACTCGCGTTCGGATTTGGGAAAAAGCCTGCGCAGCCAGAATCTAAAAAGGGCATTCAGATCAAACTGGGCTCTACGTCGGTTAGTATGAAAAAAAAAGTTTAGTCTCAGACGAAACGCAGGATGTCTAATTAAAAATCAATTTTTCTCTTTCATTGTGAAGAAACCAAATGCAAAGCCGGCAGCGTCCTTTCAAAAGCCCACTGTAGCTTCAGTCTTCAATGCCGATGACGACGACGATGAACCTGAAGAAATGCCTGCGGAGGCGCGTATGCGAATGCGAAACATCGGCAGAGAAACCCCAACATCGGCGGGTCCTAACTCCTTCGGCAAAACAAAGCAGGGCTTCTGCGACTCCAAAAAGATATTCGAAAAGACTCTGAAGAAAGCCATGGAGGAGGCAAACAAATAATTTTGACTAAACGAATCCGTTCCGAGGGTGTTGTTAATTCTGTACATTAATTTAATTATATAAATATAAGATTTATTCATAGAGGTATTTCGTATTAGACGCGCGTCGTTAGACGGTCGCGTTCGACGAGAGCGATAATGCACTGGTGCTATATTCGATAGAACGCTAAAATTGCTTCGAAATAGTATCGGCGAATGTATCGCTAACTGCACAACGGACGATTCAAAATCAATTTGATTAGCGTCAAATGGCATAGGCAACGATAACAAACGATTACCGCTATTCTCAAATAAAAATTAAAAAAAACGAAACTTTGAAGAGCCAATTGTGCACAAACTCGCGTCATTTTTTTCGCTAGATATTTTTAGACAAACTATTTCAAAGCCTTGAAAACGAGCTGATATCAATGAACCTTTCATCTCTCCATGGAAGAACAGGCGAGGACTTCTCTTGAAAAGCAATAAACTAAATCATATCTTACTGATCGAAATTGTAGTTGATAAGATGGTAAAATAAATATGTGAACATCGAAAACGTTTTAGGATTTTTCTTGTAGTTTAAAAAATTTTTTTTTTATTTTATGTACGAATGTTACATATTATTGATTCACTTTCTGTTCTGCTGTCCTTGACGCATGTCCTGAAAGCATAGGGAAAAAGAAAATTAGATCTTGCGTACAAATCTCAGGATTGTGAAAATGTGACTATGGCTCGACGATAATTACCCTGGGGAAGTTACGTGCTGGTGGCGTCCTGATGCGACGGTCGGCCTTGGATCTGTTGCGGACAACTTTGGAGTGAATTGCGCAGGACACGCAGTAGTGCAACTTGGCGTAGAGCTTGGGAAGCTGGTAGGCTTCGTACACGCTGGCGTCGTTGATATCCCTAACAGCGGCGGCTTCCACTATGTTACGGATAACGAACTTCTTGATTGCCTTGTCCTTGGGGACGCAGCGAGCGCAGTTGGTGCAACGGACGGGATTAACATGGCCACGGCCATGCTTGGCGCGTCCTCCGTTCCTACGTTTCGTCGTCTGTAAACGTAAAGACCATAAATTAACACACGCATTGATTACTCAACTCCGACAGGACGTTCTTTTTGGTTATGCACAGAGATTACGAGGAAACAAAACTGGCTAGCTTTCACTACATTTTTTTTGTATTATAGAAAGCACGGTGTAAGATCGATGTAGAAATCGGCAATGATTGATAATTGATCTTTGTCGAATCTTTGTCGAGCACTCGCCACGATTTTTCAGTAGACAGATCACATGGCGTGCACGCTGAACGTCGCACACAATCCGCGTAATATTTACAAATAAACGCGACCCTCAAACCCGTAACGTATCAAACAGAAGACACGGGATTAATTGATATACAGTCGTTTATTGTATTTGGAGAAATTAATAAGTCAACAACGCCTTTAATTGAGAAAAACAGCACGATCTCGCTTACCATTTCGTTGCAACAGCCAGTGGCGGCCAGTGGAAAGAAACCGGAAGAGACTTTCCGAAGCCATGTAGCGACTACTTCGCTAGTCAAAGCGACGATATCCGCAACTTCCGAAAATCTATTTGGTGTAATCGTTTCTCTCGTCACAATTACACGCCAGCATTCTTCAGCCTTTCATTATCCCTGCTTCTGAAAAAATAAGCTTTTCAAATTGCAATAGTGCCTTTGTAGGGAGAAGATTGTATATACTTTAATCCTCAATTGAACGATGGCCATAATGGGCGCCAATTTCAACTATCCAAACATCATAACTATTATGATGTGTATTGATTTATCGATCATGCATCAATCTCCTTTGGCAATAGTACTCGTATAAAATCTGTTTCACAGTGAGTTTTTCCTCGCAGCTATATTACATGCGCACAATATACTTTTAGGCTGTATATTGCGATCTTCGAATTGCGCGCATTGTGCCTAACAGCATGCTGAGTACCTGTCCCCCCCTCCCCCTTCCGTCGACGGATGCTCATGCCACCGCACTCCCGCAACAGTTACCAGCATGCGTCATTCGCACTTTATTGTCGGCACACTGGACAGTCGTGTTATGGGGACGGACGTAGAACTTGCAGAGAGCTTAGTAATTGAAAAACGCAATATGGGCACCAACGACACGGCGACAGTGATTAAGAAGCAGCAAAGTGAAAGTAACGACAATATCGAGGAGTATGGTCCCAATTTGAAGATCCTACCGACGAATGATCAAGTCAAAGAGCTACAGACGATTTTACGTGATAAGTGAGTAATATTTGTTCAATCACGCGGCGCCGCTTTTTTGCTTCTCTACATCACATGGCAGCGACCGGCCAATCTTCGATGTACTTCTGTGATTAAGAAAAATACGTTCAGAAGGTCAAGATCATTGTTGACACTACGATTTATCTACTGTGCTTAATCCGCAGGAATACTACTCGCAGCGACTTTAAGTTCTACGCCGATCGTCTGGTAAGTCGTCGTTTAATACAACATTGATATTACCTTGAATATTGCCGATGTTTTTAGCCACGAGTCCGAGATTATTAATGTCGTTCATGATAATAATTTTCATTTTTTTTTTCGTAGATTCGCCTGGTAATAGAGGAAAGTTTGAATCAGTTGCCTTTTTCGAAATGTGTGATAACTACGCCAACGGGTGCCAAGTACAAGGGATTAAAGTATCAGAAAGGAAACTGCGGTGTGTCGATAGTAAGGAGCGGCGAAGCAATGGAGCAGGTAAACAATGGATTTCGATAAATTTACATTTAGGATAATCCATGTAAATATAGGACTTGCAGCCAATCTTTCCATTGATTGCAGGGACTAAGGGATTGTTGTCGTAGTATAAGGATCGGAAAAATATTGGTTGAAAGTGATGCGGACACGCACGAGGCCAAAGTTGTCTATGCAAAGTTCCCAGATGACATATCCGAAAGAAAAGTCCTATTAATGTATCCCATCATGAGTTAGTATTGGAGGATCAACAATTTTCCCGATTCCCCCCACCCATTAACTACGCGTTTGTAAATGAAAAACAGAGCAATGATTTTGTCAGTATGCCGATCAGTTCTCTCCCATTGTACAATCTGCGGCTTGGACGATGAATCGTGATCTCTTGACTCCAGGTACTGGAAATACTGTGATAAAAGCGATAGCGGTACTGAAGGAACATCATGTACTGGAGGAGAACATCATACTGTCAAACTTGTTTTGCACACCGCCGGCTGCCAAAACTCTAGTCACAGTCTTCCCCAAGGTATAACGCTTGAAAAGCGACGATGTACACGATTTTGCGTTACTAAACTCTTGTTATCTGTCGCAGATGAAATTCTTGACATCGGAGATCCACAATGTTGCGCCAAATCATTTCGGGCAGAAATACTTTGGTACGGATTGAATTCCTTGTATATTCTTAGAGTTATCGTTAGATGGAGGGCAAAGAGTACTAGGATAGGCCAATGGAAAAAAAAGAAAAATAGACTATCGAAGGTGAACAGCGATGGATGAAGAGCAAATATGCCATACGACTTACTTACACCCAGGGTTGTTATAAGGAGGGTCGTACTGTACAATGGAGCGTTTCTTGAACATGTATTCCTGGTACAGGTGCTGTTCCAATTATTATTTCAACCTGAACTATTATTTATCGTTTAATCTTAATATACCAGTCAGGCCAGAAATACCGATGTGCGGATTGAATGCAGACTATTCCAACGACATGTTACAATACGTATGCTGTGTGTGCCTTCAATAGTTTAATTTTTTGTTTTTTTTCCACTACTTATTATGAAACTGGGTGCATCTATTTCAGTACTTATATGTGGCTACGTCATCAGTTTATAGTGAACAAGAATCCATATGGAACTCGATGAATCATGGTAAACATTCTTATAGGCAGTTTCTGTCGCAAATATTAAGTGCTACAATGAATATATTTATTCTTGGTTGAGGCAAAATTAGTAAGAGTTAGAGCGAGGTCACTTTTCTTGCCTGCGTTCTTGTCAACACTGAGTTTTTTTTTATGAATGAATCATGAATAATAGGCTACGTCCCGATACGACGTGTTTCGTATCCAAATTTGTGCCGAATATGTTACGAAACGACGAATCCTTGTCGTTGTATTTAAATCTACATTGAATCTCTGGCAATTATTACGTTAAGGACGAATGATGAAAAAGAAAATTATGGATGCTGTTTTGTGCCACTGGCATAAAATTGTGAACTAAATTCAGTTCCATTCGGTGTACCAAGAAAGTATCATGACTGCATAATAACAGAATGAGTGAAGTTAAAATTACATAATGTTTGCTCTATATTCATTACGATTACATTCTGCCAATAATCAATTCTTATTGTTGTAGTTAGTGATTCCTAAATTATTTTGGTATTGAGAAGCCATCTAATTTGTAACGTAAGTTTATACCACGACGGAGGTGCGATGGCGATTGAGGGAGAAGCGCATAATATTATATAATTTATACACGGAGAGTATGAGTGGCAGTTTCACATTTCCTGGCTTTTTTTTTACAAATTTAGCGCAGTCTCGCTATTAATTTACGATAGCATAAAACATTTTTTGATACACCTCAAGCACGAAACATAATGTGTAAGACATTGACGAAGAGAGCTTTTTGGCAGGATACTATAAAAGTCTAACTGTTTTATATACAATGGAACGTTGAGAAATATAAGATGTAATGTAAAGCGGTACTTTTTTTTAATCCTCGCTCCATGTGACTCATACAGCAGTCCCATTCTCAGTGAATCTATCGCTGAGATCAAACAAAAACAACGTTACGAAATAAAAAATGCATTCGATAAGCACATTGTTTGTTTTTATTTTTATTTTTTTAAATTCTCGTTAGACTCGACAGCTATCTATCCTATCATTATAAAAATACATTTGCAATAATTGTTTTCAGGCTCGTATCACAGCGTAGTGATAGTGGACTCGCAAACTGGACCGGTTTAGGAAGCTTTCACTTTAGAAACGAACGCAATAATGCGTTGAGAAAATCTTAATGAGATATTCGAAAATATAAAAACGGCGATAATATATTAATATTATGTGTGAATGGTGTAAATTTCACACCGGGAAAGTCAATTAAAAAAGAACGCCGAGTGAGAACAGCATAACTAGGTCACGATGTTGTCTGCGAGCATGCGTGTATCCAATAACAAAGCAGGCCGTCAGTGCTATTTTCACCGGCAAGATCGGTGAACTTTCTGGAGTTCTACCAATGAAGATGAAGAAATTTATGATTATTCGATGGTAAATCAAAGTTTAATAAAATTACTATAGTTTTGATCAACAGTATCTTTTATTCTGGAATATAAGCTTCAAGGAAGTTTCATTCAGGCATTATTTTTTTTTAATCATCCAAGTTAATGCTTTGCTTATTTAAACAAGATTGTTCCGTATTCGCTAGAAGCTTTTGATGCCATAGGTTCCCCGTTCGTCCTCTCATTGACGCAAAATCGGACTCTATGACATGATATTATGTATATATAAATATCTAGAAAACGCTAAACTAACAATATGATTTAAGTGATAAGAATTACTCGCCACGATTAACTCGTTATGTGTTACAATTCGTACACACATAACGTTATTCATCCCAATATATCCGTAAATTTCTTTCTACATCAGACTTCGATTGTTCGTTCTACCAAGACTGCGGTCTTAGTCCGCAGTTCGTGTACGCCAAGTCGCGAGAATTATAGTCAGAATCCATTACTTGCCACTCTCTTCTATAGTCAAAATCAAATATGAAATAAAATCCTGAACGTTAATCCATTATATCTTTAGGCAGGCGTCATCGATATATTGTGTTAACTACGTGGATAAGTAGTCGTCTACTTTGAGCTTGGAACCGTCGTAAACTTGTAACGAAACATATTGCAGAAATAGATACTAAGGAGTAAATAGTTGTGGGAATACTCTTCAATTAACTGTCCACCAATACTATTTCAAGTATAATAATAACGACTGCTACGCCGTACGATGAGCAAAAAAAAATATAATCTTTCATACAATCGACGCACACTGCCAGACTTTGCGTCGATAAGCCTTGATATTACGCTTTAGAGACATTCAATGATATAACAATCCTAATCCATATATGCCTGTGATTAATGACAATTGTATCGAAATCTAGACGAACAAAGTGGTGCAAAGTGGTTGAATGATGTATCCCTGTCCAGAGACAAACTAGCGAAATGACAAAAAAAAATTCAAATGCTCAAACACAACTCGACATAATTATACTTTCTAGATGTTTGATGAGGCCATAATTAATGTATCATAAAATAAGTTGATGTACCATAATATTAATACGCTTGACTTATACCCATTTGTTCCATGTGCCCTTGTGATACAGAGTGTGATAAAATTATCTTGGCAGTACCTTCGGTCAGTCCGAGTTGCTCAATCCAACAAACATCTCTGAAGAAATCTATGCATGGAAATAACGATCGCGAAGATATATGAAACTTATTCAATAACAGCTTATTACTCTTCTTGCTCTTGATCGTCCGATTTTTCTTCGTTCCTGTCTGTGCTCTCGTCCATCTGCTCGGAATCCTGCTCGTCCGCCGTTTCTCTCGTCGCGCTTTCGGATTCCGTAGGTTTTGGCTTGTCATCGTCATCTTTCCCTCCAGCCGCGGAAGATGGTCTCTCGTCCAGCTCCGTCTCTGAATGCACGGCGCTCGTGTCCTTGTCCGTGGAAGCCTTAACAGAAACAATTTGTGTTTTAGAACATCACTAAAGTACGGTAATCTGCCAACTCCCTCAAGGTATGAAAAATCCTACCTCCCGACTGGCAGCATTTCCATTCTGTTGAACATTGTTGCTCTGTACAGAATTATTCTGAGTAACTTCCGCTGTGCTTAGCGTAGTTTTGAGGAACTTGTCCAGCTCGTCTATCTCATTGGCCAGATCAAAGTCCTCGTAGTCCTGCGGATAACAAAATCTTTTATAAGCCACAAGAGATCTAATTTGGAGTAGGTACAAAAAATACAAAAGTATCTCAAAGTTACCCCGCAATAGTCTTCGTCATTGAAGATTTGTGGCGGCAGAGGATGTTTGCTATCCTTCGCCGTACTGTTGCTCTGCATAAACTCCTTTTCATCTTCCTTCCCTGGTTCGGTAATATCGATTACTTCGTATTGCACGCACTTGCTATCCAGAATCATCAACACCCTCTGCTGTCTCTTCTTTACCTGCAATCAAGTACGTACTCGTATTGTCTCGCTTGGTACAGCCAATTTGACAACACTGACAAGAATGAATCACTACAATAGCGTTTGAGTCATGCTATACGGAAAAAAAAAAACATAATGACTGTTGCCAAAACGCACATATCGATTGTTTGACAAAACAAGGACGAAAAAATTGTTTTGCTCCAATTGCGCGAAAAAAATATCTCTGATAAGCAGATTGTTGAGGTGTCCGAAATAGCGTAACCCAGTGCGTTTGTCATTGACTTTGATCGCGGCATTTGTTAATGTAATTGACGAGCGAGAAGGTCACTAAATTGTAATTTGATACGTGCGCGATGGCGCGTATGGATCACGAAATGTCATAAGAACGAGTGTCGGCAGACCGGGCTTGGCACTGCCCAAGGTCCTCGGACACTGTATGTATATCCCTCTATCCTCTATGTTATTTCAATATATATTTGGCACTCACTTCTTTATTACCGCTGATACCCGATATGTAGATCTTCACGGGCATGATTATTCAGGTATATTATATTAATCCTGTCAACCGGCACAGGTGCAAGTAGTATCGCGGGTAGGACGCTCGGTGGTTAATTAAACGACGGGTAAACGAATCGCGGGCCGCAACTGCTGGTTATGGCCTGACGGCGATTAGTATCGCTAGCCTGAGCACAAAAGCCTAGCCTGCTCTGGGATCCGCTGGTGATGCTGCCTGCTGCTGGCTACCACTGCGTCACGAGCGTATACGTAGACAAACCACACACGACGATGTCCCGTCGCGACTAATCAAAGCTGTGGAGCTTCCCGAGGTTGTTTCGAATCTGTTCGATCCGGCTAATATAAAGTTTGTCAAGGTTGCGTACACGATTTATCACGATGCACCTTAAATCCGAAAGTCGAAGCTTTCGATAAAAATCTCGGTTTTCATACAGCAGCAGCGAGACAGCGATTATTACAAAGCAGGTCGAGCTGCGACTGTATTTAAAACTCTTTTACTGGCCCACTTGCATGAAATGGGACCTGAAACGCAAAGTGGGAGGAACACGTTGCTACGAAGTCGAAAGAGCGGTGGTTTTCTTTGATATATTTCATTCGGTCGACAGATTATTCCGTGAGTAATTGCGATTATCTAGCTTTCATACTTTTCTCCTGGAATATCCGTGGGATTTTACGGTAAAAAGTTAATACCGCCTTCATTGATGTTTCACAGATAAAAATAATGAGCGCCACTTCACACCGTACACAATTCAAGGTTGACAAGAGTGATTCGTTGCCACCTTCGTACCCGTGTCACCAGTGAATCCCGTTCAGATCCATGGAAAGATGTTGGGAACCGTATTAAGCGGTCGTCTGCTGTGTATCGCGAAAAGTGACAAAAATATATTGTTCCGAAGAGCGTCAACGCGAACTGGCTGTGTTCTGAGACGTTTGATACTCTGCAAGGGACCCTCCTTCAATCTAACCAAACACAGTGCATGTATTTCGGTCGCGGGAATTAGGGTAAATCTTTATCTGTATTACAAAACGATTATCGTAGATTTGAGACCGTTCCACTTATTGAAATTGAACTGTTGATCATAACTGTCGATCAACTGCAAAGTATACCGGTTTTTTTTTTATGTCTTAATGCCAGTGTAAATTTTAGAGATATTTTGCTCGTTCAAACATTATGGGTCGTACGGCGAGAGAACGTCGTCGAAAGAATAAAATCTTATCAAATGTTGCAATAGATGACTCAACGATTTTAAAGAGCATGGAAGACTGGATGTTGTCTCTAGATTGGTCACCAGTTTGTAGCTTGAAACCCACTACTTTTTCATTGACCGGCAGAGGTTTGATGTGCCTGACGGATGTAGAGACCGACGATACTCTTGTCAAGATACCCAAAGTATTGTTGATAACTACATCCGTGTTGGGGAACAGTCAAATTCTCAACATTTTTCAAAACGAAAAGAGATACGAGGCGCAATGTATACTAGCCACGTTTCTAGCTTACGAGAAACATTTGCGGGATGATTCTGTGTGGAAACCTTATCTAGACAGTCTTCCCCGTTCCTACACTAATCCAGATTTTTGTTCACCGAAGGAGAAGAGATTTCTGTCTTCTGTCCTGAAAGACCTAGAGTCGCAGTCTTGCAAAGTACAAAGTAATTATTGTTCCATCATACATTCGATCGATGCATTGAGAAAAGCTGGAAATCATTTGTGCTCTCACTGCGGCATATCACTTGACAAAATAATTACGTTCACTCTGTTCAAGTGGGCATATTACACAGTAAACACAAGAGCAGTGTACATCGACGATAAAAAAATCATAAACAAATTCATAAGAATCAAGGGAGTCGACAATATCGCCTTGGCTCCGTTTCTTGATTTATTCAATCACAGCTTCGATGCCTCCGTTGATGTCTCTCTTGTCTCTGACAATGAAGGACAGGAATTCTATAGCATTAAGACGCTGAAGCCTTTCAGTCGAGGATCCCAAGTATTCATCAACTATGGTTCTCACGACAACCATAAGCTTTTTATCGAATATGGCTTTTTCATTCCTAACAATCCATTGGATCAAGTTTCCTTTGGTTTCTCCCACATCGAAGAGTGTGTGTCAGTTCCTCGATTCTCCTACGATTTTGTTGTATCTCAAAATTTTCATTGCCATATGGGTTTCACATCCGAGGGGATGAATTACAATGCAAAGATCGTACTGTTTATCTTGAGTACAAAATTAACTCCTGAGCAGTGGAAAATCAAAGTCTACAATGGAGACTTTTCATCTCAGGACTTGTTAAGAATTAATGCTCTGGGGGTAAAGATATTAGACATCAGGATGTCCGAGCTGGTCAAACAATTAGATGCTATGAGGCACATGACGAAGATAACAGAGAGTTTTAAAATTGCTACCGGTCTTGTGGAAGAATACATTCGTTTGTTGAACAGATCTCTGAAGCAATTACATATGAATAAAATAGATTAGCCTGTAATGTAAAATAATGTAAATAACAAAATGTTTAATAAAAAACTTTGTGTACAATCGAGATTACTTTTATTTGCAGTATTGCAGTGGCAACGTAATCGATCGGGCGCAAACGAAGAAATGTGTTCCTCAATCGAAACCGGTCGTCACGCCTACGAGAGCAGCGCTCGTTGTCGATGGAGTAACGGGAGGAAAACCCGGCCAACAAAAGCGCAATTGTTTTCATCCCGGGGTATCGAGCTTGAGCAGGGACAATGAGACTTTTCACGACAGCTCGCCGGTTACCAGTTCGCAAATGTTGAAGGCGATGCTCGGCTACATCTGGCCGAAGGTACATTGTCGTATCTCATTTATCGCAAAATCGTCGCGACTTGTCTGTAAAAAAAAATTGTCATAGTTCCCTATTTAATGGACAAACAGGATGAACCGGAAATAAGGAAGCGCGTCAAGATCGCCGTCGGTCTGCTAGTCGGCTCGAAAGTCCTGAACGTCGGAGTTCCGTTCATATTCAAGCACGCGATAGACACACTGAACGCTCACTCGATAGCAGCCGGAGGCGAGGCGGTTCTCAGCATGGGAACGGCTCCGGAAGCTGTAACAGCGGCCGCTACATCGATAGTTCTGGGATGTGAGAACATACAAATGTATTTGATTAACATATTACGCGAGATCAACGAAGCAACCGGAAGTAACAAAATTAATCGCTCAACCCCTTTCATACACAGACGGGATAGCTCGAGCTGGAGCGGCGGGTCTCAATGAACTCAGAAACGCCGTGTTCGCAAAAGTCGCTCAGCACTCTATACGCAAGATCGCCAAGAATGTGTTTCTGCACTTGCACAATCTCGATCTGGCTTTCCATCTAGGAAGACAGACCGGTGGACTCTCCAAGGTCAGTTAACATTAAAAAGAAGGAACAGAGTTGGGACATTCGCTGCGGGAACACACACAGTACTCCTGTTTTCTGAATTGCAGATGATAGATCGAGGAAGCCGCGGTATCAATTTTGTCATCTCGGCGATGGTCTTCAACATCGTACCGACTATCTTTGAACTAACGCTGGTCAGCGCGATATTGGGTATAAACTGCGGTCCGGAGTATGCCGGTGTGGCGTTAGGCTGCGTGGGTATTTACACGGCGTTTACACTCGCTGTAACGCAGTGGAGAACAAAGTTCCGAGTCTACATGAATCGGGCTGAGAACGAAGCGGGCAATAAAGCAGTCGATTCGTTGATTAACTACGAAACAGTGAAGGTTTGTTGACTACGAACACGATTTTTATAGAATATTTCGTCTCTACTAGAGATTATAATTTTACACAGTACTTCAACAACGAACGATTCGAAGCTGAAAGATACGACGAATCCCTTAAAAAATATGAGGCTGCCTCGCTCAAAACGAGTACGAGCTTGGCGATGCTGAACTTTGGTCAGTATGCAATCTTCAGTGGGGCTTTGAGTTTGATAATGGCATTGGCAGCGAGGAACATCGTAGACGGTGAGCAAACGTCGGATAGCGCGTTGCCCTTCTCACGGGCTTGCAACAAATCGTTCACAAATCGATCTTCTGCCTGCAGGAACTATGACCGTCGGTGATTTAGTAATGGTCAATGCACTGTTGTTTCAACTATCGGTACCTTTGGGATTTCTCGGATCTGTGTACAGAGAAGTCCGACAAGCTTTGATAGACATGCAAACTATGTTTACACTGATGGAAAAAGAACCAGCCATCAAGGTAGCGTGTTCGAAATTGCAATTATGACTGTTGATGCCTACCCATCACGATATATAGCACGAAACATTCCGAAATCATGTTACAAATATTTTCAATCTTTAAAATCTTAGGGAATATTTTTGAAATAAATGAAAATAACGTTTTGAAATATTATATCAAAATATTCCAACGAACCGTTTGTTAAATATTTCAGAATCATACTTAATCTTTCGATACATTTGAAATATTAATGAAGCATAGTGATCGAACATTATGGAATATTAAAAATAGCATTTCAATGTAAGATTTATGAGCGGACAAAAAAAAATGTTCATACTTTTCAAAAATATTTCCGTGCTATGGAGGTAATTGTGTGGCGATAAGTAACGAGTACAATTTGTCCCAACAGAACAAAGACACTGTCATACCATTCGTCGTATCGCCGGCTACTTCTGACATTGCCTTCGATAATGTTAACTTCCAATACGTAGAAGGAAAATCAATTTTTAATGACCTGACTTTCACGATTCCAAGTGGAAAGAAAGTTGCGATTGTGGGAGGATCCGGCTCCGGGTAAGCTTCATCTTGTTTCTTAGTCAACTCTCAATTTATGGTCGATGGATTCTCGTTTAATCGTCCCTTAAATGACACAGCAAGACGACGATCGTCAGATTGCTGTATAGATTCTTCGAACCGCAGAGCGGTAATATTCTTATCAACGGTCAGAATATCAGAGACGTAAATCTCGACGATCTGAGACAATCCATAGCGATTGTCCCGCAGGTGAGATATTTTTCAATCCGCAAATACTGCAATTTCCAACGATCACTTGCCACATTAAAATGTCTTCAAATTTCGCAGGATTCCGTACTGTTTCACGATACGATTTACCACAATCTCCACTACGGAAATCTGGCGAAGAGCGACACCGATGTGTTCGAGGCTGCGAAGATGGCAAATTTGCACGACGCAATTCTCCAATGGCCGAAGGGCTACGAAACGCCCGTGGGAGAACGAGGATTAAAGTTGAGCGGTGGTGAGAAACAGAGGGTCGCGATAGCCCGAGCAATTTTGAAAAACAGCCCTATCCTCATATTCGACGAAGCAACCTCGGCGCTGGATTCCATCACCGAACATGTAAGCTGATGATTCGGTCTCGTAAAGTTGTAATTTTCTAACAAAATCTTATTTTTATACAGAATATCCTGGAAGCTCTACGCAGGGCGACGGTCGGTCGAACTTCGATCGTGATAGCGCATCGACTATCGACGGTCATGGATGCTGACGAGATCATCGTCCTGGACAACGGACAGTTGGTCGATCGTGGAACGCACGCAGATCTCGTGGCTAAACCGCAATCTATGTACAATAAATTGTGGGAAGCTCAGCATATGGGACTCGAGAAGAGCGTTCCAAAATAGAGTCTAGATCAGAGTTACTGCCCTAGAAAGGGGTTTGAAATACAGACGACCTCGAGTAGCAACATTGTAAATAAAGTAGGCTACTTACAGTGTGGCGTGAGCGAATGTACAGTAATCCTGACAAAAACTTCGGTTATAATGTACAAAAAAAGAATCCCGATGCGGTATACGAAAGATGCTGGCGTCTTTTACGATAAATCGTACCAGTATCTATGCCAACGGGGAACCCTATAATAGGAACAAAAGGCAGTATACATACGCGTCTCAGAGATTGCAAATAGAATTAAGGGTGATCGAATGTACGAAACGACGGTCATGTAAATGTATGTTTCACGCTGTTCCAGATATTTATCTGGGATAACGTCACGTTCCAATCGGAAATGAATACGCTTTGTAAAAGTTATTGATCACCGTATGTGTTATTGCTTCGGGTAACCATGGCTACCTTTCACCGAAACAATCATGGAAGCCGGTTCGGCCGGCAATCTGTTTTTTTTTGTTGACAATTACCAGTCGGTTGGACTCGTCAATGGGTTTGAGTGACACATCGGGGCTTGATATGTGATTTGTTAATCGGTGATCGGGCTAGTAAAATGCAAACCGAGGTGCCCACACTGCCAGTAGTGTGTTCCGATGGGCACAAACGAACCACTAGGTAAACGGATACATGTGTCGTTAACGTTGAATATAGAACACGGATGCACTATAGTTCTCGCCACCGATTTTGAGATGTAGAATAAGGCCTCGCTGGTCTAACAATAAATTATTTATCGTTGAATAGAGAACCAGATATAAACGCGAGAAGTTCACTCATTCAAGTTAGTAGTAATCCCCTGTGCAAGGGCTCCTCGTGTCTCGTGTCGAATCGCAAGCAATTACATCCGTTAGTCGGTTTGTATTACATTTGTCTATACGCTTGTTTATGTTAATGATATTAATATTGAAATTGCTAAAAAATGTCTCATAGGTGGACCGTACAGAAATAGCATGCGTTTGTACGCACTATCGGAGCCCGTGAAATCCACTAACAAGAGCACCGTTGGACAACGTGTAATGTCAGCGAAAATGCTGCGGGTGAAGCAATTACAGAATCAGCTAGCCGATGCCCATTATCACTTGAATGTAAGTAAACTGACCTGGCGGATTTTAACCCTTCGCGTACGGGATCCTCCTTTAACGAGGATCTAGAATTTACCAAAACGCAACCTTCGAACGATTCGAATAACAAGTTGATGTGCTAAAAAAAATCTGTAAAAATTCACAGACGTACCTTAAAGTGTTTTTTTAATTTTTGTATAACGCAGAAGAACATTTATTACGAATATGCGTATTGTTTTTTGTGCTTAAAAGAAGGGATCGTTTGCTCTTGGCAAAAAGTCCTCCGTACTTGAAGGGTTAACAATTACTGTAGAATTAACAAAATCTCGTGACCTGCATACACTATTTTTCGCAAACAGGAACTGGCTAACGAAAACAGGCTGCTGAGAGCGCTGCAGAAGAGACAAGATTCCGCTTTGAAGCGATACGAAGGCACCAATGCCGAACTGCCGCGAATCATCAATTCTCACCACGAGGAACTAAAAGTGTTGCAAACAAAGTACAAAAAACTAAGGGCGCAGCATAAGCACACGTGCGATTTGTTGAAAGAGAAGGAAAACGAGATACACTCGTTGCAGGTGAGTTTTTGTCAAAGGAAGAAAAAAATTACTGTGATAACGACTATAAGGACGAACGTTCCATTCGCAGTTGCAGAACAAGCATCTGATACAATTGAGCAAGGATCGACATCTCGAGGAGAGGGACAAATTGCAGATGCGCGTCTCCGATCTGAACTTCAGGATCGAGCAGCAGCAAGAGACTATTCAGGTAGTCAAAAATGTTCGATGATAAAACACACATTGGTGTCTTCAGTTCGCGCGCATTAATGTTTTGTTGTGCAGACACTGAATAGAAAACTAGCCCTTGAGAGCAAAAGCCTGAAGCATCAGTTCAACGTGGAGGTCGCGAAGCACAAAGAAACACAGAAGCACCTGCACGAGACTCTGGATAAATTGAAGAACCTCGAGGACATGCTGGACAACAGAGAGAAGAGATTGTACTACAGTGGACGCTTGCCGGTGTGCAACAAAGGGAAAGCCGGGACGAGCCAGTCTTTGATGAATCTAGGAAATAATAGGTAATCAAAACGGTATAATTTAATGCAGGCTTGTACTGAGCTGTGACATACCTGCATTCATTCGACAAATAAATAAATAAATAAATAAATAAATACATAAATCAGAGTTAAGCAAATACCTTAAGTACTTAAAGTACATATTGAAGTATCAAGTACTTGAAGTACTGAGCACTGAGTAGTTCTTGAGTACTGATGTATTGAGTACTGGCGAAACTGAATTGCTGAGGTTCTGAGTACTGAGAACTGACTCGGTACTTGATACTTTAATACGTACTACAAGTACGTACGTAAGTAAGTGTATTTGCTCAGCTCTGAAATAAATAAATAAATATGTAATTGCATCTTTTCAGTGTGTCGACGACTCTCCCGAAGTCTGGTAGCAAGAGCAGAGGACAGCAAAATGACATTGAAAGTGTAGGTTTGGTGAGCAAACTTGCTATGATTCCTCGTCAGTTTTTTTTGCGTTTTGACTAACGGATATGACCTTCCAGCCGAAGCTGACTAGGAACGACTTGAACGAAGGAAAGTCAATTCCAAACCTGAAGGGAGACGAGATGGAACCCGCAGCGGTAACCGAAACGATGAGCAGTCTGCAAAAAGTCAGGAAATTCAGACTTCAAAAGCCCAGCAGCCGAAACGGTTCGGCCGGACTGTCTCACGATATAGACAAATCCGACGATGAAGATGCTCCGAGAAAGGAAAGCGGCGGTTTCGCGAAGTCCTCGAATTTGGAGAAGCTCAAGGCGCGACGTGCTGTGATCAACGATCGCGAGCCGGTCGACGAGGAGATCAAGAAATTCGTCAACGATTTCGAGATAACAAACGGCAAAGGGCCGTACAAGCTGCCGAAAGAATTGAAGAGAGAATTCGGCTGCTCGAGCACCGAGAGCGACAGCGACGCAGACGCGAAAACCACCGAGGATTTGGAACAAGAGTCTTCGTCGTTGACGAACAAGTCACGGGAATTGCATAACAGGTTTCTATAAGCTCTGAATAAATTCATCGGTTTCGCACACTATGCGTGACTGATTGCCGGACGGTAAGTTGCATCGTACTGTAAAAGCTCGTAATTTCTTTTCGCAGATTGATAAACGGCGCGGCATTCCCGGATGCCAGAAAGTCGAGTAAAAAGAGCTTGGCGAGCACGTCGGAGAGCGAATCCGAGTCAGAGACGCAAATGAAAACCGCATCGGTAAGGAAGCAGAGCTACACCATCGCTCTGCGAAGAGCCGCGCAGGACGAAGACGACGATCCTTCCAGCCTGTCGGTGGACGACTTCCTGAAGCTGGATATCAACGCTACGGACTCGGATTTGGAGACGGAAAGACTGCGGAAAGCGAAAGCCGATCACACGGATAAACCACCGGAGTGTCCGCTCGATAGCTTGCTAGCTGGAGGATACGAGAGCAGTCAACAGAGGCTCATGACTATAACGAAGTCGTGGACTGAGTTGCAGGAGAAGATCAAGAGGGAACGCGAAATATCGGAGAGTCAATTGAAAGCGTTGAACGAGGAAAACATAGCGGATGCGATTTTGCTGGAGAAGAAGTTAACCGTCGCCGACGGCGCCGTTAATTTGGAAACGCAGAGACGATCGTCATTGTTCGGGAATGAAGAGGGTGAAAGGCCGCAGGTCGATCCGCAGAGGACGATAAACGATTCTGGCAGACCGACCATCGTCACTGGCGCCGACGAGATACCCCACGAGCAGCAAAACGGGGGGGCTCGAGTCTCAAAGGAAGACGCCAACGAATCAACTTTAATGGTCGAAACGGCGAAACAGTACGCCAAAGAATTTGGAGCCGCGGCAAATAACGTCGATGAGCCGACGGGCGAGCTACCTCGAAAACTTGCGAGGGAAGAGAACGGTATCGCGAACGAAGTAATCGATGGTGACCGAGACACGTCGACGGACATAAAGGTCGTAAATTACAACAAGAAAAAGTTGTTGGCCGCTATGAAGGCCATCGACGACAATGAGAACATTGAATTCTTGGCCAGTCAAAAACATCGAGGAGCGAACACCGCTATTCGGTCGCAATCATCTATATCGGACAACTTGTACAGAGGACTTCCGTCCCATGCCCGAAAGAAAGATCATATACTGAAGGAATTATTTGGAGACGCGAAAACGGAGAGTAAACTTCGCGAGGGTTGTAGTAAACTGCATTGAGACGGTCGAACAGAGTGACGAACGACTGAGAATGTCGGTATTGTAAGATATACAAGGTGCGTGGATTTCGTGACATCGTCAACACTGAGAGGGTGGAGAGGGTCGCGATTCACACCGTTTTGAATTTATTTTTAATACTGGCCAAGCAACGCAAGGAACCGTTGATGCGAGGAGACACTCAACGGTCTATTGCAGAGCAGCTTACCCTGCTCCAGTAGAATACGAAGAAGACACTTATCGAAGGAACAGATCAATCATTGAAATCCTGTACGTCCTTTTTGTACAAAACTATAACGAAACTCCTTCACACTTATTTGTATAAAGTCTCGTTAAAAAGTATCGTCCTACAGAGTCCAAGATGCAAATAAATAATTTTCTTACGATAAACCGTTGTGCGCTATTATCCTTGTGCATTATGATTAAATGAGCGACAGTGGTCAAAGTCGATATAAAATTTATTCGCAAAAAATATAAATCTTATAGTTGCTCTTTACAATACATCAACAGTCGCATTATTTGTATTAAAGTAACGGTACAGTATAAAAGTGTCGATCGATGAATAACGTTAGTCTGTGTATACAATTGGCAATACTCGCTAATACTCGTGGTTGTTCGTCTCATACATTCTCGAGTATCAAGAATACGACCCGCCTCACCAATTACTCTTGTGCTTCCATCGATATGAATGCGTCACATTTACAATTAAATCATATCTGAACGAAGGATCTCCGATAATTTTTGGCATAAATATGTAGCTGCTGATACACAAAACACCATAGCATTGCGTCACCATTGACATTTGGTATTGTCGTTTCGCGAAATTTACAATTACCGGTTGTACTCTTAAGCAATCCCTGCCATTTTTTTTTGTTATCCCTTCATTATTTAATCATAAGAACGATCGTCCATTCGTCGTCGTTGGATAAGGTCTTCCTTTTTTTAATTTTTCGCTATCTAATGCCCACTAATGATATTGCTCGAGTTCATTACTCAAAAATATAAGTAATAATTAAATATTCAACAAATTCAAACTTAACACAGGATGGATGGTTCGAACTGACTTGGGCATTTCTTGTTCTACTCATATCAGCCTATCGCCTCTAAATTTCTGCTAGAAATCTCCCATCGCCGCGATTATATTCGAAAGCGCTGTTCTTGCATCGCTCTCCTGAAAGACGCTCAGAACTTCCATGGCTTTCTGCGAATGTTCCTTCTGCAGCTGCTTCGTTTGCTCGACACCCGGACCTTTCGTGACGATATCGAACACCTGGAAAATCTTGTGTTAATCGAGTTGCATTGCGAGTAAAAATATTCTTATCCTTATCAGAAGTACCTTTTCGTAGTCCACGTTTTGAACGGAATCCAGTCCCTTGTCTATTTCCGTTAATATGGAGGGATCGTATTCGATGTGAAACATCACCGGTGCCGAGCACAAATTGAAAGGCGTGGTGGAATCTTTATTGATGAACGGGCTCAGATCTAGGCAGGCCTGAAAAAACAAAAGTGTATAGCGCGTTTTGTTGATATTCCGGGCCAATGTAAAAGACGAAAGCGAGGAGAGAAACACGCTCACCTGCCAGGCGAGAGCCAGATGCTTGCCAAATTTGTATCCTTGCTCTTGGATCTCCTCGTTCTGTCCAGCAAGTTTCAAGGTACCTTGGCAAGACTTGCCCAGCAACGCACCCGCGCTCAAAACATTTTGGAGCGTCCATTCCTTGACGGCATAGCCAGTGCGATCCTCTGGCGGTATCGACGGTAACGGATTGTTTTGACTATCCCTGCGACCGACGAATTCCGCCTCCGCTAAGTCGCGAAGGGCACTCGACATCAGTTCAACGACCTGACAAATAAACGAGGTCGTTAATGATTTCTGGACAATCGAGCATGAATAAATTCGTCCGTATGATCGATTTACGTTTTGATTCCTCAAACTAGCCAGCTCGGCGCAGCTGTTGCCAAGCAGATAATCTCCACTGAGCAGCGCAATCTTGTTACCGAACGTCATATCGTTAATTTCCGAAGCCTCAGGATACACGCCAGGCTGAATATTGACCAAACCTTTGTGGACCAAATGGCTCGTTCTTATCATCTCCGTGACCTCCGCCAAAGCTCGCTGGCTAGGAACAAATTCATATAATCACTAACGGGCTGAGACAATAATTTAAAGCAAACTGTACAATTCAAACATCTTATCCATACCTGTGCAAAACCCCAGCTGCCTTGTCCTCTTCCATGTCGTCGACGTTCAGATGTCCGGCAGCTTTCGATATCAGCAATACTATAAGGCCCCACGCTTGCATGTTATTTCTTCCATTGTATATCAAGCTCCTGCGAAGGACAAGCAACTATCGTAGAGAAGACGAAAGCCTCATTGAGCGAAAGAAGGAGTTACGGAGCAAAAACACAAACTTGGCAGTCTTCAGCAAGGGATGATTGGATCCCACGAGCTTTCGCAGATGCAGAGCTACATTGGCAATCTCGTCGCTGAGCAACCACCGCAAACTTAGGAAGGACGTAGGGTAGCCGACGATCTTCTCAGCCTCCGATACTGCTCTGTTCCAATCTGGTTTTTGAATAGCCGTAGCTTTCGTCCCAAAATTCGTCGCGTCGCCGAGATGGATAATTCTCTGGGGCGACGCGGGAACACGCTGTTCGGTGCACACCATGGAATACTTGTCGCAAAACAGCCCCGACATTCCGTTGCTCTTTCTGAGCATTGTTAACAGAGACTTGTTTACAGACATTATTGTAACGTGCGTGCGTCGGTGCGTTCAGTCGAAGACTGCTGGGCGGTATCCTTCGGATGTCTTACATGTTCAACGGGTATTTTGAAACGTACGACTCGTAAAAACTTTCACCTTCGACCTGGATTTCTACTATAACCCCCTTCGAGCTACCGTGACGTAGCGACGTCATCGGCATGCCTACCTAACGCTGGTTAGGATGTACACGCGTCCTCAAGGTCGAACTTACACGCATACTCCCAACAGCTGTACAGTGAAAGCAAGACTTTGAGCCGTTGCTAAACCAGGAAGTCTATGGAATTCCAGTTTTTCTACTTGAGTTGTATGGAAATTAGATGCTCAATGGGCGACAGAAATATCGTGTTATTAAAAGTCCTCTGGAATTGTACAATGTTCATCATCCAATATTCGACCTTCAGACGTGCCGTCTGAATCGACAGTAAACAAAGTATAGCAACTTCCGTCGGTTTCATCATTATACGGCAATTTGGAAGCGCTTGTGGACATCCTCGATCGAATGAAATATTATGTCTTTGACAAAAGAACATCGACGCGGGAACAATCGAGGCAAAATGAAATCGATGTTTTGTAAACGTCAACATCGATGTTCCAAACGTCACCCACCGCTGGAACTCATTAATGCATACAGCTTATCGCAGCCAGTCGGTTTATGAGCTTCATTCTTATTCATTTTATTATGGCCAATAAGGATGGAATTTATCGATCGATTTTTTCTGAATTTCAGCTGTTGCCCGCGGACGTTACAAGCGCGCCAATTCTCGCCATCCCATTCATAAATGCAGCAACTAGAAAACCGTTGAGAAGCCGTACGGCATTGTAGATTACTGTTGCCGGTACGAGACTTCACATGCTTGCAGTACTAAAATTTTTGTCCAATAAGTACAAGTACATTTTGAGAAATACAACAGCGAGCCTGAATGTTCAATATCAACCTTCACAGAATTATAGATTACGTGTTTATCGGAATTTGTCAACGAGTTTAGAACGATACGCGATGCCGCCAAAACGAGGACGTCCAGCCAAGGTTAGAGCCCTTATATTTTGTTGCACAATAGGCAGAATTCCATTATGTTGTCTTTATGACATGGACAATAAATACAATAATAATTACTCATTTTTATTTTCCTAATTTATACAGGCCGGCTCTACGAAAGCTGTGGCGAATTCCAAAGCTACTCCAAAAACACCAGCCAAGAAAACAAAGAGAGAGGAGGACGACGAGGATGAAGAGCCTGTGTCTAAAAAAGCCAAAACTGAAGCGAAGAAACCTATGATGAACAAAGTCGACACCAGATTGGAGGACATGGATTTCGGATGTGACAAATTGAATGCCAACGGAGACAAGTACAACCTGAAAATCAGCACATGGAATGTGTCCGGTATTAGAGCAATCATAAAGGTAAATTTTCCAGTAGAAGCCTCCCAAACGTTTTACAGCTGATATACAGTAATTATCATTTTTATGTCATAGAAAAGTGGAATAGAGTACATTGTCAAAGAGGATGCGGACATAGTGGCATTGCAGGAGACAAAGTGCGACAGCGACAAGCTTCCGGTCGAGGTCAAGATACCAGGCTACGAAAGATATTTCCTAGAGAGTACGCAAAATTCAGCACAGATAATCCAATAATGGTTCGATTAAGATAACTAATGATTTCTATATTTTTAGGCAAGAAACCTGGGTACTGTGGTCTCGCGTTGTATTCCAAGGTGAAACCCATAGAAGTCAAGTACGGCCTGCCAAACTCAGCCTGCAACGATGAGGGAAGATGCATAACTGCAGAGTACGATAAATTTTACCTCATCAATGTCTGTGAGTACCCGAAACTTGATTCTACTCATGATAAGGTATAATAAGTATGGAACTATCGAGCAGGGATTTTATGTTCTCAGATGTACCAAACGCCGGCCAGAAGTTGGTTACCATGCCCAAAAGACTGAAATGGAACGAGGCGTTCAAAATTCATGTTCAAAAGCTGGATAAAGAGAAGCCGGTCATTGTCTGCGGAGATATGAATGTTGCTCATCAAGAGATAGGTCTTTAATTTGTCACTGATGAAGATAAAGTGATATAGCGTAACAATGCTCTAACGCTTGTCACCTTCTGCAGATCTCGCAAATCCCAAAACCAACACAAAAAATGCTGGATTCACCAAAGAAGAACGAGACGGAATGACGGACTTTCTGGGTGCCGGTTTCGTTGACACATTCAGGGATTTGTATCCTGAGAAAACAGGCGCCTATACATTCTGGTCATACTTTAGTAATGCCAGGGGCAAGAACATTGGATGGTGAGGAAACACGCTACAAGTTTTTAAAAAATGTAATCTCAGCATTGCAGAATTCGCATTGATCTATATTTATAGGAGACTGGATTATTACTTGGTGTCCGAACGTATCAGGAAGAACATTTGCGACAATGTGATAAGGGACAAGGTTTACGGCAGCGACCATTGCCCAGTTGTACTTTACGCTAACTTGTGAATTGCAAAAGAAAAAAAAGCCATTCAAAATTAGTGTATACATTCATAAATGCTCGTGTCCTATACAATAGTTTTATTGATTTTTTTAAATAAAGCATGTCATGAGCGTGACTCGGTAACAGCAAGACAATGGGACTTGTATGTTTACATTGGTGATTAAACTCTTAATATTATCCGGTTATGGATAATCGGTAAACCCGGATGTTACATCCATTCTTGAGATGTAACGGCATTATGTTTTGGAGCGAACCCATTCAGGACAGTTTTAGTCTTCTCCCGCAGGAATAGCATCCTCTAACCTTTTGATGAATTTAACACGCAGTTCGGTAACGCTGTCGTTCTTAAGTTGGTCCTGAACGAACCACGAGGAAATTTCCATTTGCACCATTTCGCATGCTCCTCTTAGAACACCGGTCAATATATTGCAATACTTGAGATTCAAACAGTGATCCGGTAACTCTACAAACTCCGTCAGTGGATTGACTTCGAAACACAGCGAAAATTCATCTCCCGCTGGACTCCAGTTTGTTATCGTCGCTGTGACACCCAAAAATAGCTTGAAGCCAGTCTGTATCTTCTCGGCGGTGTCTCTAAAGTCGTAGCATCGTCCGGATCCTGTTCTCGCCAGAAAGTCTTCTATTAAACGGACTCCCATGTTGTAACCCATGCGCTCCAACTGCTTGTTAACATCGTCAACGTTCTCGTAATCTTTGAGCAACTGCGCTACCAGAGCACCGTAAGTTAGTGTGAATAACTCCGAGTTCTACAATCAAAAGTGTCATATTCGTAATGGTTAGAACAAACAAGTCGAGCAGATCGTATCGTCGGCGTAGTATTGGGTGAACGAGAACTATGAAAATGATATATTTTGTAATTAACTTACCACTTTTTTGGCATCAAGCCTCGTACCTGGTCTTGACATCTTTCAACAGATAAATAAATAACAAGTGGCTGCCCACTTAGTGTCTCTGAGGTTAAGCTAGGATCTCCAGTGAAAAGGATGTGTGTTCGAATTCAGCCGCTAGATTCAAATGTCGCCAACTGCATCCGAAATACACAGACGCATCAGAGATCCATCTCGGTATTCTTTTATTCGTGCTAACTTTCTAATCAGCGTCCTTACATTATATTATAAATCAAGGGTCCCGAAGACAAGGCGTTGGAACAGAATAATAGAAATATAACAAGTCTGAGCCAGTTTTTGTAATTACTTTGCAAGAAAAATTATTTGGATATAGAATAAAAAAATGGTTTTAAAACCTTGAATACTGTCTGGAAATACGTCACTTCCACTTTGACAATCCCACGTTTCGACCGGAAGTGACCACATTTAGGGGATACGTTACTTTCGGTTTGACAATCTTACTTTTCGACCGGAAGTAACATCATCTAAGGGAAACGACACTTCCGGTTTGAAAATCTCACTTTCCGCGATGACGTCACTTCTGGGCGATAAATGACATTTCCGGACCAGAAGTCCCATTTCCCTAGATTACGTCACTTTCGGTCGACAAGTGAGATTTTTAAACCGGAAGTGACGTTTCCCCTAGATTACGTGACTTTCGGTCGACAAGCGAGATTTTCAAACCGGAAGTGACCTTTTCCCGATATGACGTAACTTCCGGTCGAAAAGTAAAATTTTTAAACTCGCAGTGACGTTTCATCTAAATGACCTCACTTCCGATCGGAAAATGAGATTTTCAAACCGGAAGTGACGCTTCCACTAGATGACGTCACTTTTGGTCGAAACGTGAGATGCGACCTTCCACGCGTCTTGGTCCACCTCTTTAAACACTCTCCTTCTTATACAAATAGAAAACTGACGACATGGGAATGCCGCCAGAATCTCAACATGAGCTGGAACTGTGCAAGCACCTTCTGGTATCAAAACACCGTGCCGCCACAATGTCGTCACCTGCGGACGCACATGACTGCATGGTGCAGGCACGGCGAGTCGAATATTACAGAACGTTTTTTTCCTCTCCTCCTCCTTTTTTTTACTCCTAGATATATTACTGTGCGCGACTTCTCCGTTTTCCTCGGAACCCTCTCAAGCGACAATATCTCCAATCATATGACTTCTTATTAAAAAACCGGGTTTGCCAAATCGGAAGTGATGTCGATCGGACGTATAGCGGTATAGCTCACGTCAACTCGTACCTTGACGGGGCTCTCCTTTCCGGAACTCACGAGAGCTATATCAACCCTTCCCTTGTTCGACCGGTCTCCCTACATGGAAGGTCTCTGCTGCGGTGTTGGTGATTTACGCTCAATTTATGTTCGACTCCCCGATACACGGCGGCGCTGTATCCAGAAGTTAACCATTTCACGTCCACGCCGAGCATCCTCTAATTTCAGACAAAGGATCGCAAAAATTTATGTTTCATGTGACTGCGATAAAAGTTCATTCCTCTAGCAAATGTTGTTGAGGATTCACGACCAGGATCTACATAAGATATTACGGGACAACTAACATTGACTGCGCGTGAAATAACTTGTACGACTGTCTTGTGAATAAACGTGATGCTTCACCGAATGCTTTTGTTCGACTACTTTACAGCGGTAAGAGTTCCGGCGCGCATGCGCCTGGTAGGTGCGCCACGCGATATGCGTGATAACTTATTTCTCAACAAATATCTACGTAAATTGGATTTCACTGTCAAGATGTTTCTTAGTAAAGCGCGTGAAGAGAGGTTGAATACCTAACAGCGGCGAATACGGAGGGTGGAAAATAGCGACTATAGACCTTTCATGTCGGTGTCGCTCAACTTAGACGTGTAGAAAAGTACCCAGATAGAAAAACGCGCCGTCAAACGGGTATCGTACCATTGGTACCGCCTCCATTCCGTCGTCGCGCCGTCTATCTGGGTAATTTGAACGTCAAGTACTTGACATAATTCCATGGAAATTCTCGCCGAGAAAAGAACAATGACACGCATGGAAAATGAAACCCGTTGTGTGTTGGGTTCCGTAGGGATTAGCGATAGTTGTTGCTACGCCATCATTTGAGGTACATCGAGTCACGATGGACGACTTGTTTCAACACCGTTACTATAGATTAAATAAAACTTTCATGACGCTTATTGGGCAATGGCCGTATCAGAGCAGCCGTGCTAGGCACACCCGTGTAGCTATTATCATTTTTTGCACAGTCAGTCAATTCATACCTCTAATATTGGCTATTCTAAAACATCTTGATGACTGGCCAGTCCTTCTAGACGGTTTCCTATCATTACTTTTCGGCGGATTTTACGCTGTTAAGTTTGTTGGATTAATGTGGAACTCGCAGACGGTCAGTGCTATTTTCACAATTTATAACACTGTTAGAATTCGTAACAGAAAACGACCGCGCTCGTGCGCACGGCCGTTTTTTGGCAAGAATTCGTACCAGAAAACGACCGTGCGCATGCGCACTATCATTGTAACGGCAAATCGAAAGCACCCCTGGTGAAGATCTGTTTGATACGTGTAGACATTAAAGTTATTAAATCGTATTCGCATGGATTGGCAAGTGTGGGCTCGAGACCGAGAAGTGGAAATTCTTCATAAATACGTTGACCAGGGAAGAACGTTGACTATTGCGTACACAGGTTAATCAAATATGTTAAGATGTACAGTTGAAGACCGCTATTTTCCAAAAATGACGACCGCGTAAGGCCAATTCGATGTTTTGTCGTATTCGAGCATAGGACATATTCCACCATTTTACCATAAAGGAGAAGCTATCTCGACAGCCTCAAGATGAGTCAATTTCCATTATATCGAATGTCTTCTCTTATAAAAAGCTTATTTTTCCGAGGAAAAAATTAGTCTACAAGCATTGCGCAAATTAAGCTTGTACTTGTACTTTTCGAATATCATATTGAATTTAATCGAGTTAAAATCGAGAACTGTCGAAATTCAATCGCAACGCGTAACGGCGCTCGGATACGGAAAGTTGCGTACACAATGCGATGGTGGGCAGGCACTTGGGCAGGCAGTGGGGTATCCAACTTACGCGATCGTGCCTACCCTGACAGACAAGCGCCACGACAAGTAGCAATATTGGCGCGATATTTGCAACATGTGCGGCACATATCGCAATTATTGCGCCAACTGCTACTTTTTGTGCTGCTTGTTGATCAGGGTAATTAACTTTGTTCCCGAGATTTGGAAAAACGTGATCTTACTATATTTTGGACTTAACAAACATTTTATAGACTTATCTATATTACGTGCAGCTACGATGTATTCAAGCTTCTTCATCTTTATGGCCCAACCGGTCTTTTCAAAGATCATCAACATTTTGTGGATGAACGGCACGGAACCGGGAAAATTTCCATTTCCCGTCGACTATTATCGTCTCGACGTACAGAAATATTATTTTTACATCGCTGTTTATTCTTCCTTATGCTTATGTGTGTTGTGTATAGTCTGTATAGCAAATGACATTATGTTTATCACTCACGTGCAGCACGGCTGTGGAATTTTTGCCGCATTGGGGTGAGTCAATGATTAGTCGAGAGTAATAATGATGAAACAGTGCCAATTGAAATCGCAGGCAGAAATTAGAACGAATGGGGAATGAGACATCAGTGGAAAAACAAGCGTTTTCGTATGAGCTGAACGAAAAGGGCATGTTGCACCTTGCTTCGTGCATCGTCAGACACAATGATGCGATCGAGTGAGATAGTGAACAGAACGTATCTTATTATAGATAAATTCTAGTTTTACTGAACTAGACAATATTATTTTTTCAATCCACTGTTTTCAGATACGCCAATCTCATCGAGAGCTCTAACACATGGGCATTTTTTTTTATCATCGGATTTGGCACGCTTCAGCTTAACATATCTGGACTTCGGGTAAAAGTTGCCACTAATGATGAATAATACTCTAAATTATTAACAGATAAACTTTATCGTTAATTCAGATTTTTATGAGAAAGTCTGATTCGGATGAAACCTTTAAATTCATCGTCTACGTATGTTCTATAATGTTTCTCTTCATCGTGTATAGCTACCTTTGCCAATTACTCCTGGATCACAGTATCAATATTCACGTTCATATGTGAGTAAACAATGAAGAATTGGTTGTCTGACCGTATAATGAAACCTTTTTTCGAGCAGACACAACAGCCAATGGTACAGACTATCGATTAAAGCTCGGAAGCTTTTACAATTGATGATAATGCGTTGTAGTGTACCTTGCCAAGTAACTGCGGGGAAGATTTTAATCATGTCTTTGAGAACCGTCTTGCTGGTAAGAAGAATGGTTATTTTATTAAGAAATTTTATTTTAAAAAAGTGGCACTGGATAAACTGTCATTGATATTGAATTAATAGGTAATTTTTATATTATAGACAATAAGGACAGCCCTATCATACTTTACATTTGTGCGTTCGATGAAAATTGTGTAGACATCAAGAACGGTCAAGAGTAGTAGTAGCAGTTTAAACGCGATTAAAACATAATGCGTTACATGTGTAGCGGTGTGAGATTTGAACAGAATATATTATATTTATAGCGTAGAACATTTACGAAGTAACATATTCTTTGGTATTTTCTTTTACAGTTTTACCCATATATTGAAAGAGTTTTGTAGTGTGTGTGAAGTACACTAGGACCTCGACTTCATTCACAGCGACACGCACGAAAAACGAGGCTGCGCATGCCCCGCCCATACTAACTGACGAGCATGGCAAATAGCTTACTGCGTCGATCGATATTCGCTCCGTGGTGGGGACTGGTACGGAAACCGAGGGCGCACAAATCGAGGTCCAAGTGTATGTGATTCTTAATACTCGTTGACCATTCTTCCTAGAACTTGTTAAATAGCGTGTGTATGGAATTTATGTCTTAGTAGTTTATGTCTTAGTTTGTTATGTGGTGTTCGCTTTATGTATAATGGTTATAAATATTGTAACGTCTGCGCAAATGAATAACGCGCGTAACGTTCCGCGGAAATAAAAGTAAGACCGATTATAAAAAAGAACGGAACTTGGGCTAGTTTATTAATTCGAAATACGCTGTCGTACCGTGCGTCGCACGTCAATTCGTATTAAAGTCCCGAATCAGACTGACTGTCAATTCTACGATCGGAGTGAAGTCGATCGTTTTTACGTCCGTCAAATATTCTACCGTCCGACCTGTCCTTCAAAACCGCTTACCGAGGACAATCGCGTACGATAATCGTAACACTATTTATTTATTTGCTTCATTGAGAATTGTTTAGTGGGCTGCGGTAATCTCTTTATGATGGGATCCGTGTCGGCATTTTTGTAAAGATAAGAGTTCCGTAGGTTGTAGAGAGCATTTTACGGGTTTCAAATTCTAGTGAGTCGTCCAATTGCGCATGTTTCGGCTGTCATTTTTTTCGTGCGGTTTCTTCGCAGCTTAATAAAATCGGATGACCATGTTCGATATTGTCTGGCAGATAGGTTTATATATTTTGAAAGGCACGACTTATACGACTATCTACGTTTTTAAACGTTAGGCTTCTGAAGTGGTCTCTGTCGATGGCATTTTCATCTCTGTCGGATAGGTTTTTCCGTATTGTAGATACGAAAAGTAGCAGTTGGCGCAATAATTGCGACATGTGCCGCACATGTCGCAAATATAGCGCCAATATTACTACTTTTCATGGCGCTTGTCTATCTGGGTAAAGATGTTGGGCGCTCCCTTTCACGGTGTACACTGATCTTGTTCAGCTGTCGTAGTGTCATCTTTTTCAGTGTTCATTTTATATACTGCCTATGATACCCTAACTTAAGGGGAGTTTAAACTCCTCTCTCTCGCTCTCACACTATTCCCATGGTGCAGTCTCTCTCACACCCTAGCGTCCGCCGTCTCGGTTTAGCCTCCTTTTAAAGAGGGAGTCTCACTGCGCGCTGACTTCGCATAAGTTCGACAACAATACGAGAAAATTGCAAGTACTTCTTGATGGTGTCAAAATCTGAAAAAATTCATAAGTATTTAGAAAAATAAACGAATCATTTTCGTTAAAAAAAAAAGTTTTGTTGCCGGGTAATTTGTTAACCAATTAATTTTTTGATGAATTTGTTAATAACATTTTGCAATTATTATTATGCAAAATGAAT
>JAPYZC010000369.1:0-16867 GCA_030522665.1 Ichneumoninae sp. A BG-2022a
AGAAGTACTTGCAATTTTCTCTTATTGTTGTCGAACTTATGCGAAGTCAGCGCGCGGCGAGACTCCCTCCTTAAGAGCACGTGAAACACGTTCTCAGCGTTTCTCTCTCGTTCCTCCGAGAGGGCCACTGACGCTGTCTCTCTCGCACTCCATAGTGTTTCACATACTCTTAAGGTGAGTTGAAACATGTACCAAGTGCCATAAAAGTGCAAGAGAGATAGTTGAATTTTTCGAATCAATGCCAGGTAAAAACGATTGACATTTGTGGTGAAAGCGACGCATCATCGGTCGCGGTATTGAATTCTACATCAGCTAATACTTTGCTTCATCGCGATAAATCTACCATCCCCGAATACCGTTCATTATAGTTGTCGTTGCCGACCGAGTCTTATTTCAACTCGCCTTAAAAGCTGTGAGACAATCGATAAGAGTAACGAAAACTCGCGACGACACTGACTGGCGCTGTGAGCATCTTCCGCCTATCGACGAGGAGTGTACATGGAGACATGCCTTCATTCCCAAACTTCATGCTTCAAAAACTCCGTCTTCGTATTTACTTTTTCCTTATCAATTCGTACAAATTACGGAACAGATCTTGTCACAATAATTCATAAGCTCAGTGTGTCTTCAAACAATTTATGGATACACAAAACCGGTTGACAGAGTAATGCAACTTAGTCTAGTCCAGCGATACCCACACGTTTGAGCAGAGGTTATCCACCGATAGTTTATCCCCTGGAATCCGACAAAACCTTTTTTGTCAACAATGTCTAAACGTAAATTGGACGAATATCTCGAGGACAAGACGAACTGGAAGCCTCAGCGGAAAGCTGACTTGGTTCAAAACTCGTTAGATTCCGACGAAGAGGACGCCGAGGTCAACGAAGACAGATACAATGTTATGAACGAGGAGGACTTTGAAGGTACGTCTACGTAAACCTGCATTCGTTCACTGCTATTTGCAGTACAACTGTATGTACTTTACTAATATCATCAATAATCTTGTTTAGGAGTCGACGAGGAAGAACCAACGCCGGAAGCTAGTACAGGATTTACGGCGTTTAATATGAAGGAAGAACTTGAGGAAGGTCACTTCGATAAGGACGGACATTATCTTTGGAACAAAGAGACAGAGATCAGAGACAATTGGCTGGACAACATAAATTGGGTTCAGGTTTGTTCCCAGAGCGTTCGCACAAATGCTTTTTCCTTCACTTTGCACCACTCACGAGTCTCGTTGTCTTCAACAGGTGAAGCCTGTGGCTGGAGCTACCAAGTCTAGCACTTCTGACGATAAGACGAAAGGCCTCGCGGACAGCGACAGCGAGGAAGAGGCGGACATCCTGTTCGATCCTGTTCCATTGTACAAACAAATTTTGGAGTATCTGCAGACAGGAGAAACAGTATCGAAGGCTCTGTGCAGGCTAGGCAAGGGCAAAAAGAGAATGACCACGGCTGAAAGATGGAAGAAGAAAAAGGAGGGCAGCGAACCAGTGGATACAAACGAAAATTCCGAAAAGATATTCAAATTGACGGAACTGGCTAACGAACTTTTAACGCGCACTGGAAATATGGATATCTACCAAGAGAGTTATGACTGTATAAAGAAGAAGGTAACTTTTCATCTGATTAACATATTTCTTCGACCTGTTAGGTTGGAATATTTTCTATTCTTTTTCTCTACTTTCACGGACAAATTTCGGCTTACACCAACATTCTCGCTGCTCGAATTTTAGTTTATGAATAGTTATTTTCTTCGAGATATTGTGCTCTTCTCGTGAATAATTAGTACAATTTCTTTTTGTATTTTTCGTCTCAGTAGAACGGTGCCTTATATAAAATTTTCTTCAGAGCATTTTCAGGCACGCATTTTTTTAGTGGAAAGCGCCCATTAAAATCATCTGCCGTACCTGATTGTGGACAAGAAATTACAAATCTTAATAACAAACCGTTGCATTTATTTTAGTGTAGTTCAGATTTTACACGCATGGTACATTACATACTGTGAAGCCACAGAAATTGGAAGCTGTGCTTATTGAGAAACCGCAAAGCCTGGCGAAGATTTATTCCCATCCAGGCATCTTTATTCTTGTAATAGGGCTTTTTCACATTAATATTATTACCCATTCATTTCTTCATTTTCCTTCATTTTTGGAGTACATTTTTCCACCGGAACCATGCATTTTATGTGTATTTACCTTATAAAGGGCTCGTCCGTGAATAAATAACTAAATAAATAAATAAATATTCTTCCAGGTTGACCGAGGCGAGAAGAAAGATGTGGAACTCGATATGTACTCGGATGACTTCGATACGAAGGAGAAGGCGAAACTCGTCGATCCCGACACCGCAGCAGGTGCTAATTCGAGGGAAACCGAGACGAAGAAGAGCGAGGAGGCGGAAGAGGAGGAGAGGGTAACGTGGGAGCTCAAATGGTCGCAAAATACCGACGCCGAAGTTAACGGTCCGCACACGACCGAGCAGATGCACGCCTGGGCGAAAGAGGGATATTTCAAGAGTGGTGCATGGGTGCGTAGATCCGGGCAGCAAGGACAATTTTACAGTGCTGCGAGAGTCGATTTCGAACTGTACTTGTGATTCGTCGGACTCCCGAGTTTATCGATGTGGATCCGCGCCGAAGCACGGAGATTACGCTCGGGGAAAGGATTCTCGGCACCGACAACCTCGTAACTCCCTCGACTCATAGAAAATCATAATTTATTTAGAGTCTTTCGCCTACACTATTGTCCGTCGTCGCGATGCGTCGACGCACTTGGTGTAGTGCGCTGTGCAGTCTTCACTGTGACTTCCGGATTCTGGTGACCGAAGCCTCGTAATTCCGTGCCTGATGGAATCGACAAAACGACAATGCATTGTCAATAAGAAAATTATAAAGCTATCATGCAACAGCGGCGTATACGAACCTCGTTAAATAATCGAAGAACGTTGAACGCATTAACATCGCTTCGAATTCGCAAACGAGTCGAGCTCGGCAGTCGTCCCTGTTCGCGTTCATAAACGCGTACACGATTTCCGTCATGTTAACGCTGAAAGGCGAACAGTTCGAACTGTACATTAAAGGCATTTATCCGAGGCGACGAGAATGTAGCTGTCTCTTATGTAAATGAGCTTCTTGCTGAGCAAAAGTAATGGATTTATTAAATACATTATTGAAACAAATGTATATACAACACCTTCTGGTAAATTGAGACGGGATCGCCGGTTCGCGGTGGTCGTTCGTCGATCTTCCGTAATGCTCCGAATAGGAAGACCAGTCGCTTCCGTGAATGTCGTGATCGGGCGGGGGTCCGTGATATGCGGAGAACTCGTGCGGCGGACCGACGGGCCGATAATCGTTCTTGTACAAGTAACCCGTGTACTTGAAGAAACCGAAGATCTTGAACGCCAGAGCGACAACGCCGATAATCGTCACCGCTACCAGTACGACTTTTATCTTGATCACTATGAAGCCGACCAGGCTCTGAAGTCCTCCCATAACTGCGAATAATCATTATCATTTTTCGAGATCTTCCGAAAAGATTTTGGGCTGAGGAGGGTCTCGTGTACCCTCGCGCAAATAATTCCCTCCAAATAATGACTCGTTACCGATTACTCAATGGCACGATACGATTGGAAAAAGCGAATTGTAATTACACGCAATGCCATGGAGAGGATTAATATAAACGGTGCTGCAGCCGGATTTCCTCCCAACTGAAAGTGGTAGACATTCGAGAGTTCGATATTGTGTGTCCCGATGGCTCATTAATTTCACCTCGGTATTGTTCCCTCTCGGAGCAGGTACGCATTTATTAATTCTTTAAGGAGATTGGAGCGCTTCACACTAGGCAAATGAGTGCTACATTTTTAAAGTCGTTTATACGAACTTTACAGTGGATGGTTTGTATTACAGCAGAGGTTTTTCTAGGTTTGCGTCTGCTGTAATATAAATTCGTTTCCGAGAAAATTGAGAACGAAGATTTCACTTCCGGCATATTGGCGTAAGTACACTTGGCAACGTCTCGCTTAAAAATCGTTTTTTAAGGGGATGTGTACAAAAAACTGTACTGAATGTCATTTTGAAACCGTGGTCCGTCGACGAAGTGAAAATAGTCTTGCCCTCGAGAATCGGCAGACAGCAAAACAAGCATTCAGAACAGCATTCGGTACAGTTTTTGTTACCAACTGGGCGCGGCGCAGGTGGGCGAGAGTTTGTACCACATCACCTTAAGAGCATGTGCAATACCGCGGTCGGTAATAGAAACTGTAATCAGCTTTTCTCACGGATTCTCGCATACACGTTCAAAAGAAGAGTCTCACCGAAAGCCGAGATGAAATCCGCTTCCGATGAGACCTTTTTGTTACCGTACATGCGAGAACCCATGAGAAAAGTTGATTACAGTTTTTATTACCGACTGTGGGTTTGCACATGTTCTTACAGTGATGCTAAACATCGCCGCCGGTAAGAGAAACTATACTGAACACCGTTTTGAGACCGCAGACCGCGGAGGAAAATGAAAATTGTCTTCCCCTGCGTCCGGCGATTCTCCAGGGAAAGACAATTCTATTTTCCCTCGAAAGTCGGCATTCGGTTCAGTTTTGCGTACCAACCTGGCGCGGAGGTGGTGGGTTGTTAAACATTATCTTCATCCCGCGTGTGTGCGCTGGGTCTTTGAGGGAACAATCAAAATTTGAAACGCTCCGTTTTTTCTGTTTTTTCAAATGAATTTTCAATTTTCAATTTTCAATTTTCAATTTTCAATTTTCAATTTTCAATTTTCAATTTTCAATTTTCAATTTTCAATTTTCAATTTTCAATTTTCATTCAATTTTCAATTTTCAATTTTTGACTTTGGCAACTTCTGGGCCATGTGATAGATCCTTCAAGAAGCAACCCAGAATGTTTTCACATTTCTTTAAAGCCTAGAAAACTTTGAAAACCCGACTGTTCCCTAAAAGACCCAATGTACACACCGTGTCCGTGAAAATATAGTCTCCACACACAAGATTAAGTATTCATCATAGAGATACTGCCGCCTCTCTCGATAACGATCACTATAACCACTAGATGCCCAAAAGTTTGTATAACCGACTCAAAAGATGCAGCACTCGTTTGCCCAGTCCGAAACGCTCCAGCCTCCCCAAACTTACGAAGAAACAAATCGTGATAGGGCTTGTGTTTCCGCGGCTCGTTGGAACTCGTCAGCGCGTTCGAATTATCCCGTACATCGCCCGAAGTATGAAAAGAGCGGGTGGTTTCGCGAGCGATCGAGCAGCCGATAGCGACGACGCACAGGACGAAGATGCACGCATTTCTCATATCGCAAGTGTCTCTCCGCGAGCACCGAGACGAACAGAATCCACAGTCGACTGCTCGACGAACCTCTCAAAGTAATTCTTATATAGCCGGTAAAAGCAGCTGCTCGTAGTAATTTTTCGTGCAAGCAGGGTCAGGGCGACTCCTCGCTTTTCTCCGTTAATCGAGTTATAGCTTCGACGTGACGTTGTCTCGTAGTCCGTCGAACGAGCCCGATAAACGCGGGGCGGGGGAGAGTGAGCTACTATTTTAGTTTCAACGAAAGAGAGAAAGCGCTCGGCGCGAAGAGATTCTCTTCCGTAAATACACGTTGAGCCGATAATTGATTATTAGCACCCGCGCCTTTCTCTCTCCCCGTCCGTGTCCCTCGAAATTACAAACTCGTAGAAACGCCGCTCCGCGAATCGCGTTCAACATGCACCGTCCGGAGCGTGAGGCGAGAGGGACGCGCGAACGTTGGCCGGATCTTTATGCTCAACAGCTTGTCCCTAAAGAAAGGTCTTCGTTATCCCGAAATGGGAAGCGGGGACACTTCCTCGACGTTATGGGAGCGAGTTTACCGTGGCTATCTTTCGGCCCATCGCCTCTCCGGGCTTCCACGGTATTTCCTTTCGCTCCGTCCTCTATTGTCGCGTTGTTTTCCCCCCCTCGCCCCTCTCGAGATTATCGCAACCCTCGGAAAAGTTGGCTATCTCCGAGCGGACGTACTTTACCCGTCCGCCCTCGGCTCCTTGGCCCCCCCCCCCCACGATTGTATTACGTATCCGGGTCACTTTGGGATTTTCACGAATCTACCATTCCACCGGCCAAACTCCTCGTGGCCATTTATCTCGAACGGTGTACTTGGCAAATTTCACCCTTCGCTCACTGAAATATTGATTCGAACCCCCGGAGAATTCCGCAGCACGGGAAAACGACAGGATAAAAAAAAAACACATCGAACATCCAAATAACAGTGAAGCATGTAAGGCGTGACATTTGAAGCCAGGGAAACGACGCGGAAGACGGACTGGGAATGTTTCAGGGTACATATAACACACACTGGACGCGTCTCGATTACTCAATATACAATATAATTTTATTACAAGTTTGAACATTCTTTTATTTTTTTTGTTGTTATTTTTTTTTATTAGCAATGTACGAAATTCATTATAGGAGTACTTAAAATATCTGGCGTGGGGTCTCGTGCAACGACAGTCTCGACACACCGTTACCGATAATCGCGAGGGTGTAATCAACAACCAAGTAACTCTCGTTTGTCGACGAGAGAAGAGAGAAGAAAAATAAAATCTCCGGTGCATCGAAACTACCTTGCGATTTTATGTGTATACGGGAGTTTATTTTTTTTTATTGTATGCGCGTGCAAATACGAATTACACGTACGACTTCGGGGGAGGAGGGGGGAGAGGATGGGTAATTTGTAAGGAATAGAATTCGCGTTTATATACTTTAGTAGCTATATAATGGACAATATTGTTCGGGGTCTTTAACGGGCGCCAGGGACGTCGACGGGACTTTATAGGCAGTTTTACATTCCGCTGGCAATGTTGGCTCGTTTATTAAATAATAGCGCAGCTTCGTCGATCAGCAAAACCGAGCCAAAGAAGAAGAAGAAGAAGAAGAGGAAGAACAAAAAATTACCATTTCAAAGAAGATACGCAAATGGTCCCAATCGCGACTCGAACCAGTCAACCGAAAGCCGTCGGGCGATTAAAGAGGAACGAGAAAGTCTTCCACGGCGGGTTTCTTTTTCGTTTGTTTTTTCTGAAGCAGAATTTGGTCGCGTCGTACGAGAGCAACGAGATCGTTTAATGGAACAAGCGACACGGTACGGAGGGAGGGTTGGGGAGTGCGAAACGGCACGTATAAATATGTACACGGATACAGCGGGTTTTCGGCGTGTGGACACAGAGCAGATGGGTCTATCGAGTACGAAGACGGGCACAAACAGATATTCGGACGAGACAGATACATTCAGTGGAAACACATGTATTTCCAGCGCGCGCGCTCCCTTCGACTCGACTTCACTCTCTCGCGCGTCCCTCCGCGTCTCAGTGAAACTCGGACAAAGTTATGCGACGTGCGATACACACGGAGACACGTGTAGGTGGGTGTACAAAAATAGCGACCAACCGGCGGCGCGCTCGAAACGTATTAGATAGATAGTAGAAGAAAGCCCCGAGGAGAAACGGGCCGAGGGACGAGTCCGAGAGGCGTACGCGGAATTGTGAATACCGGGCCGAGGGGAAGAGAGAAAGTGCGTGGACGAGCGAAGAGACTCGGAAAAGGGGTTGCGCCCTGAGGCGATTCACTTCCTCGCTTCCCCTCGGCTCTCCTCCTCTTCAACTTCTTCTTCCTCTTCTCTTCGGCTTCTTCTTCGTCTTCCTCCTCCTCCTCCTCCTCTTCTTCCGTCTTCTCCGTCATAATCATCGTCCTCTACTATGTACTTCTCTTCATCCTCCTCCTCTTCTTCCGCAGGCGTGCCCCAACACAAGATGCACGTAGCATGACTAAGAACCATGACTAACTAGCCGGGCAAAGTGCCACCGAGGAATCCCAGCTAACCCGGGCAAACGCAGCCCAGGGGGTTACACGCCTGAGAGACGAAAAATTTAAGAGCTCTCCCGTCGACTCCCACCCGCGGGGACGAGAGGGGTTGGTCCGTCCGTCGCGTTCCTCCGCTTCCTCGGCCACCGCTCGTCGACCTCAATTTTTTTTAAGTTTCTCCCTTTTGTTCTCCTCAAATTTTTTCGCTCCATCATCGTAACGGCAATCCCGCCTCGTACCTCGCCGACAATCTAATCTTCCCGTCGATGGGTCGACAAAGAGCACGCGCGCTCCTCTCGCGGGTCAACGAAAGACACTCCACAGAGACTCGCAGCGGCTCCTCGAATCGGGCTTAGCCTTATTCAAAACATACATATTTTATTCGTACTCTCAGATTTCGGTATAATCGACATTCAAAACGTAACATCTCGTTCCAAACGTAACATCGCATAAATTAATAAATAAATATATATATATATATATATATGTATACAATAGGTATATGTATAATTGTTATCGTGTATCTTCGTGTATAAATCGTGGATAATGTATATTGCGTGTACGATAATAATTGTACCGCGTGTAGTGTCGTGTTGTCTCCTGTGACGAATTGAATCTTAAATTATTATTGCTTCGATTAAGGTGTCGCGGGATTCGGTCGATAACGCGAGAGAACGGATATCCGTTTTTCTTTTTTTTTCATCCCTTTTTTTTACGCATAAGAAACCAGCTACATTCCCGGTGGATGAGAATAAGCCCCCGACAATACGCGGGGTGTCTTCCGTTCTTCGACCCGGAAAGCAGTGTTCCCGTCTCCGTTACTCTCGCGTTTCGCTCTGTTTCCCAAGCCGTCCCGGGCGCCCGCTCGTTCGCTTCCGGAATCGCGAGCGTTCCGGGTCGTTTGTCCAATGCGAGATTTTCACGCGGCGACGAAATGTGAGATTTTCATTTTTTTTTTTTTTTTTTTTTATTTTTATAGTCAAGCATTCCCCGATCCGGCAACGGCATTGGACAACCGATGCTTCGCCCTCCTTGAATTGTTTACTTTTTTTTTTTTGTTCTGTTTTATACGACTCTCTCCCATCCGGGCGGAAGGCCCGAGTGACGGGCGCGGAACGAATCCGAGAAGAAAAAAATAAAATAAAAACAACAAAAAAGAAGCTCTCGTTCGCGTCACACTGATTAGAAGAGTCGAAGACGCAAAGCAGCTGTTGGCTCTGCGCTAACGAGATAGACTCGGTCCTTTCGGCTTCGCCACTATTTGATTAGTGTCACTAATTCGTAGATCCCGTAAAACCAGCTGGTCCAACACGATCAATATGGTCTCGGCATAGTAAGTATTTCTCGGAAGACTTTTATACTCTCATTCGCGTATACGGTTCTGCCTATCGTAATTAACTAATTAATAATAAAAAAAATAATAATTATAATAATAACCGTAACAATAACCATAATAATAATAATAGTAATAATGATAATAATAATAATAATAAGTACGTCTTTGCACGTCAAAGACTTATTCATACCCGCATCAATAGTCTTCATTATTAAATTCGAAGTTTCGATCGGCGCAACGTTGGTGCAAGTTTAATTTTTGTTTTGTTTTTTTTTTCTCTATACGTTACACGTATAACATTAATTGGCACTGGGTAACAAGTTTAAGAGGCTCATCGTCTCTCCATAATTCACGAGGCGCTACACGAGAGCGACGAGCGCGAGAACAGTGCCGAAAACAAAACAAACCAAAAAAAAGATTAAAAAAAAAGACCCGGAAGTTCGATGTTCCGGTATTCGAAGGTATTCCCCGAGGGTATCAGGGGGGGGGGGGGTGGTGGTTGGCGTCCGAAGTTGTTGCAAAGTTCGAGCTGTTCCCAGCCGGCGCTCTTCCGCTTTGATAGCTGTTGCTCCCGCTGCCGATGCTCGTGTTGCTCCTGGACGTCGATCCCTGATGAATCGTACAGAGTCCGGGTTGTGTCCGAGATCGGGCAGCATATTGCATTCCAAAGTCCGGAGCGAAGCCGAACGGAGATCAACCTCTCGATATCGCTCAAAGCTTTAAGGCACACACCTGAGGATCGGGCGTAAGCTCGGTCCTGCGGTTATCCAACGGACCGGAAGTCGGGCAATATGCGCCGGAGGGCCCCGCGGGCGATCGATGAAAAGAACCCGAACCTTCATAGCTCTTTAACCGGCGTCGATCCTCAAACGAATACGACGTGTGGTTTTTCCGGCAGAGTCGGCCGCTCGTACTCGTAATCGCACTCGTAGTCGTACTCGTACTCGTAGTCGCCGTTTCCCATGGGTGGCTGTTGCTGAACCCTCCTGGGAGCGGGTTTGGGACTCTGCATCCTGTAGAGCGAGAGAACCTCGGGTGGCGCTTCCCTGAGGGAGGTCACATCGGCGACGGCGTAGACCCCGATGTCGCTGTTGTTTCTCCGCTGCGGGTCGTAAAAGTCGTCGCTCCTCGAGCCGCACGAGTAGGGCTCGCGTCCGTTCAGCCGGGGATATCGGGCGCTCTCGTAGAAGCTCGGTGGTTCCGGGAGGGCGTTGTCGAAACGATGAGGCGACGATTGCTGCGAGGGTTTCCCTCCGGGCAGATCGTAGAGGACCTCCTCGTTGCGCGCTATGAGCCGTCTGCTGTAGGACTCGGGATTCTTGTCCGGCTCGTCGGCGCTCCGACCCACGTAGACGAGGAGCTCCGGTCTGTTCGGCGGCGCGTACGCCGGTCTTTTTCTCCTCTTCGCCCTGGTCACGTAGACTATGAGGGCGAGTATCGCGGCGGTCGCCGCGAGACAACCGGCGGCCGACAGCGACAGATAGAGCGGACTCAGCCGACAGCGAAGTGAACTCTCCGAGAGCGCCATCAGAGGCTTTCCGGCGAACTCCTCGTCGGCGCAGAGGATGTCCTTGCTGTCCAACTCGAGCCTCGTCTCGTTTCCGATCTCCTCGGCGTGTATCACGTTCCAGAGCCAGTGAACCGAGCAGTTGCAGACCAGAGGATTGCCACCGACCCGCAGAACCGAGAGCCCGTCGACGGGGAAGTGCGTCGGCTGGAGACCCGCGAGGCTGCACCTTCTCAGCGACACCCACTTGAGGTAACGCGCGCCGTAGAGAATCCTCGCCGGGAGTACCGTCAGATCGTGGTTTCCGTCGAGGGATATACGCTCGAGATTTATGTTGTCGGCGAAGGCTCTCGGATGCACCCTGGATATCGTGCACTCGCGGAGATCGAGACTCTTCAGCTCGAAGAGGTTCCTGAAGGCCAGGGTGCCGAGCTCGGCCAGGGGATTTCTGCCCAGGCCGAGGCTGCCGAGCACGCTCAGCCTCGAGAGCGACTCCGTCGGCACCGAGGTGAGGTTGTTGCCCTCCAGGTTCAGGTAGACCAGACCCGGGAGATGCTCGAAGGCGTCCTCCTCGATCGACCTTATCACGTTGTTCGCGAGATTCAGGGAGACGAGGGAACGCAACGTCGGCAGAGAGTCGCCCGCGAGCTCCTGGACGAGATTGTCGGCGAGGTCGAGCTCCTCGAGGCTCGGCGCGAGGACGAGGTTCCTCGACGGCATCTCCAGGAGGGAATTTCGCCGGAGGACGAGACTGCGGATGTTGTGGAGATTCCTCAGCAGACCGTCCGGCAGGCTCGTCAGCGAGTTACCGCTCAGGTTCAGAAATTCCAGTTCGCTCGTCTCGCGGAACGCCTGCTCGTCCATGTCGGTTATGTTGTTGTTGCTGAGGTCCAACGATCTCAGCGAGCTGAGACCCTTCAGGGCGTTCTTCGCCACTGTTCTTATCGCGTTGTTGCTCACGTTCAGGCTTGCCAGACGCTGCTGCAGCACGAAGTTCTCGTTGCCCAGGGTGTGGATCAAATTCGAACTTATGTCGAGACTCTCGAGGCTGTCGTAGAAACCGAAGGTCAGATGGAGACTCGCCACCCTGTTGCCCGACAGATCGAGGTGGCGGATCTCCGGATTCAGCTGTATCGGGACGACGTCGAGACCCGCGTACGAACAGGAGGCTCGGAGATACTCGTCCTCGCAGTGGCAGCGCGGCGGGCACAGACCACTCGATAGCGCACTCGAGATCAGAAGCGTGGCGAACGCTATCGCGATCGGCGCGGCCGCGAACTCCGGTCCCCGCGGTGCCATTCCATATGACCTCCTCGCAGCTCTCTTGACCCTGCGAACATCGACAAAGTTTTGGGATTTAAGACTCGTGGACTCCAGTGCATCGTTCGGTCGCGCAATTCCCAGACCAATTATAAAATCTATGTGGCTTTTTGTAAAAAAAAAAAACAAAAATTGGAGTCGTTATTTGTAAGAACATTTATTGGACGTTAAAGTAGACCTTGCGAATATCGTTCGCTTTGGATAAGTTTTGGAGAAATGAGACGGATTTGCAAACACTTCGGGATGGTTGACTGTAAAAAAATTCGTAGGCTATTTAATGTACCAGATCAGTGCGGAAGTTTTTATGCAAAAACTGGAATTTTCGGTCCAATTGCGATGAAAAATTAAAGTGTATTAAAAACATTAGAAATCCATTATTTTTTATTAATTTACATTAATTTTAGTATAAGAGTACTTTAATTTCAATGAAAAAGTGTATTCATTTTTCATCACAATTGTGCATTATTTTATTAAAGTGTATAAAAATCTGAAAAAAATCAAGCATATCAAAGGTTTTTAAATTATTCATTTTGCGTGATAATAATTCCAAAATGTTATTAAGAAATCAATGAAAAATCAATGAAAAGTTTAATCGATTTTTAAAGTCACTTTGATTTTTTATTATATGGGAAAAATGTGTAAAAAGTAACAAAAGGCATTTAAAAATCTCTAAAAATTCCTACGTATTCAGAAAAAAATTAACGAACAAACATATCGAAATTTTATCCTTTAAATGTTAGATTCGTTCATCCCTTGAGTGGACATTCTCCTCGGCAATTTTTAACGTGCATGTAAGGAGTTAAATTTACCCCGAGACGATGCATTTTTTGTAGTAAATTTATTAAACATTAATCAAAAAAAGATATATTTAAAACTGTTAGTTATCAGAAATGGTGCTTAAAGTGGAAGCTTCCGGGAAATTATGCTCAACGATTTGGGATTCGCCACGGACCGCACGTGGACACTCGAAAGGTCACAGGGCTCACCACCGACCTGACATTAAATTAGCATCAGCACTCGGAGCTCATTCGCGTTGCTTTATCGATGAGAATCGGGTGTTATTTTAAAAGCATCGATTAAATTTATTTCGGGCGCTCCATTATTTCCAGCGTTATCGAATAATGATTAGAAATTATTGTCCGCCTCGGATGTGAACCGGACACGAGAGGTATTTGCGTTTTCACCCCCCTCCGCAAACTCCCAACCGGTGTTCGCTCGTTCGGTAAATTTTAGCCCACCCAAAAAAAAAAAAGAAAAAAACACACCCCTACATACATATTCGTCAGACTGACAGCTTTCACGAAGATTTTATCGTTCGCGAGTGCGAGATTTTTATCCGGCGAAAAGGTACCCGGTGCCCGGATATTTATCACGCTCGAGAGCGGCCGGGCCCGATATAGTTGCGCCGTATCCCGATATAGTATCCCATATAGGATAGCGAGAGTAATCGGCGTGAAATCTTTTCCAATAGGTGTGGAAGCCAATGGGTATGCGCATCGATTCCATTTCCCGGTAGCGGCGCATCACCTTTATTCAGCGAATGATACGCCAAGGGCCTCACACCTTTCGGCGCCTCCCTCCGCGAATGGGTGTCTGTGCGCTCGTCGCGCACACACGCGGCTCGCCCCCGCGCGTACGTGAAAATAGAATAAATGTTCGAACGTCGAGTCGATACGAAAACGTTTCGACTGGATAAACGGGACGAGAAATCGGGCTATGGATGCATGGACGGGAGTGAGCGAGATGTGCGCAACAGCAGTTCCCCGGCGGCGGTTGTTCTCTTCATACCGTGGTGCACTTTTATTCGCCGGGATGCTCGAAGCTCCAGCACCGGAGCTATGCGCGCGAAGAGTCGGCGGGATAGAGAGAGGAGAGCGGCAGTCTATTTACGGATAGATGCACGGGTCACGTCCGTTCTCTTTCAAATTTTGCGCACGGTCGCGTTCTCCGTCGCTCGCGCGAGTCTCTCTCCGTCGTCCCCCTTCGGCCCCCCGCTTCGCCGATGGTATTCAACCCCCGGCGCCGCCATCCCCCAAAGCTTCGACGGTATCTTTTTCGTCCAACGGGCAGATGCACTTTCAGCCAACCAACACCTCCACTTCCATCGCTCTCGTGTTGGTGGAGGCGTTCGCTGGTGCCGCTGGAGTTTACTTGCAAAAACGTCCGGGCGACCCGGTAACTCGGTCAAAGTCTCCGAAAGAAGCGGGCGCGAGGGACGGGGAGGCGCGCCGGGGGCTGAAATGGCTCGCTGATGGACCCGGACGATCGAGCGAAATCGGATGAACGTGCCGAGGTTCCGCCGAGGCCCGCCGGAAAAATAGTGAAACACCCTTCGTTATCTTCCTCGGCGCGGGGATCTTCGGTGGAGAGGAGAATACGAAGATCGGCGTCGAGGCAAAAAGCCGTGAAGAGCGGAGGCTTCGCTCTATACCGGTCGGCGAGGCATTGTTTCGGCGCGGGAAGCGATGTATCATCCGGGATTGATTGCCCGGGCTACTTTTAAGGTAGTCGTTTCTGAGTTGTGTTCGCTTCGCATGAGTTTCGGAGAAGTTAGAGGGAATTGCAAACACTTCTGCATGGCATAGAAATCTGAATAAATCAAGGGTATTAAAGACGATGAAGATATTAATTTTGCATAATAATAATTCCAAAATGTTATTCACAGATTGATGAAAAATTTAATTGTTCAACGAATCTCTTGGAAACCTAATTTTTTTATAATGAAAATTATTCTTTCAGTTTTCTGAATAGCTATGAATTTTTTCAGACTTTCAAATTCACTTTGAATATTTTGTTTTTTATACGCGAACAATGTGTAGAAAGTCCCAAAAACTAAAGTGAATATAAAGATCTGAAAAATCCATGCGTTTTCAGAAAAACGGACGAGTCACTTCCATGAAAAGAAAAAGTTACATTTCCGGGAAATTTATTGAACAATTTAATTTCTCATCAATCCGTTATCAACATTTTCGAATTAGCATTATGCAACATTAATCTTCTCAGCATCTTTAATACTTGATTTTTTCAGATTGTTTGTACCTTTCGTATTTCATATTTTATCAGATTCGCTCGCACTTCTCTGAAACTTATACAAATCGAACGTTACATTCGCAAGAATGTAACGCCACCTTAATTCTTGAGGGTAGCGCTGGACGCGGATGCGAAAACGACAGTCACTTCGGCGAGGAATCAAATCACACGCTCGCCGTTCCAGCGATTGCCCGCTCGCGCGTATTATATCGCATAAATATCGTTGATTTATTTAGTACAAGAGCCGGCACGAAGGAGAGGAGGTTTTCTCGCTTCCATTGAACCGAGAGTCTCGGCGGGCTTTTTATCTTCGCCCGGCGTAGTTTCCGGGGGAGGATTCTCCGCGCTGGCCGTAGAAGCCGCCGCCATGCTGTATAACGAATAGCGCCGATCTTCCAGCGGCTTCCATAATGCACGGATTTACAACCGCGTCCCTATCATCTCCAGCGGTGTGGCGTTTCGCGCTCGCTTTGGCTTCCACTATACACACCCCCCCCCCCTTCCCCACCCAACCCCCATCGCGCAGCAGCATCTTTTATGGAAGCTGCGCGGCGCCTCCGTTCCCTGCACGAAACCGGCATGCTTCCTCGCACACGTCGCATCCGGAAGAAATTGCGTCGAGCAATGAGCGTGTGCGAGAGCTGCTCGGCACGGCTTTCGCCGAGGCTCAACCGTATAACGGCTGCGAGGATTCGGAGCCCCGAATCATATTTCATAGACGGGAATCGTACACGAGTACACACCCCCGAGCCTCGCACCGGTGAAGTTATATAGAGAGCGGAAAGGTGTTGCAAAAAAAGTGGCGTAACCGCAGGAACATTTCGGCCCGTTCGTCGGGTTTATATAGCGGTCGTCTCTTCCGGCTCTATGCGCTCGGATACGTCATTTTCACCGCAGGCAATCAAAAGACCGTATTTTTTTTTCACGTCTTTTTTTTTTTTTTTTTTACCGTGGCGAAAAGGAAAGAAGTGGAGTGCGGAGGAGACGCGGGACAGACCGGCGTCGGAGAAAATTGAGAAGGAAGCCCGGATGGAGAGGGGGGAGACGCCGATCTCGCACCCCTCGGTCGGGATTCACCCCATCGGACGCCTTGGCCTATCAGTACCATCGAGCTCGTATAATCTCGGTCCACCTCCCTACGTTCATGAATAAGACGCGAGGTGGGCGCGCGGGGGGGGGGGGGGGGGGGAGCTTTATTCCCCGTAACATAACGCGATTGAACGCTCGGGCACCGCATAAGCCCCGGGGACAGGGCGGCGGATCATCCTATATAACGGTAGCAAAAGCAGAAACAGTGGCCCGCCCACCTCTCTATTCGGAGCCGCGTTCGAATAGCGTTTATAGTCGCGTGCTCGGGGACCGGAGGGAGAGAAAAAAGGGGGTGGAGGTGGAAACGGTCGATGAGCCGGTAAATGAATGAGTTTAAAGAGAATCGGGTAGAGCCGCTCGGTTATATACATATGCATTCGTATAGCTGTTGTTACCTGTGCATTGTAGTAACCGTTCCATGCTCGCCCTACTGGAAACATTTTTTTTTCTTTTTTTTTTTGCTTTTTTTAATTTGCGTCGAGTACTCTTGTTCGAGGGAGTGCTTGGTTGCTGCAGTACTTTTCTCTCTGGCGTACGCGATGATGATGGCTTGTGCCACTGCAACGGTTAAATTTTTACTCTTTCCACCCGCCACATTCGCCGGTGGAAAGAGTTTGCATGAATATATATTGTAACGACCGGGCGAATGAATAACGCGCGTATTTAGTTTGGGGGCGGATATTATTAGTACAATCGCATCTAAATATTCCGAGCATGAACTGTC
>JAPYZC010000370.1:0-40709 GCA_030522665.1 Ichneumoninae sp. A BG-2022a
TCGGAGTAAATCCCCACTTTACGCCCCACCGATCGTTGGATAATCGACGCGGACGGCATAATTACACGTGAAACCGTCGATTTAGCTGTGTCGCGACAATCGCATTATTCTGAAGCTCTGGAGGATGTGCGTACCGTACGTAATCGGAGAGCGCGTCGCGGAGTGTCTCGGTGAGGATCGATCCTCGTTGAGCCCTCCGCGACCAAGAAATCCGCTCTGGGATTACCCGTAATTCATTACAGAGATTATTCCCTCGACGGGGCTTTACTACTCGAACGACCCGTCTCTCTCTCTCTGTCTCTATCCATCCATCCCTCTTTCCCTCCAGCCGGCTCGTCTACGAAAAACTTCGAGCCCCCTCCTCTCATCGTTCGTCACTTAACTTCGCCCATCCGTAATTTTTCTCCGCCCACAAAAGAGCGAAAAAATATTATAACGAACCTCCCCCAGCGCCGGCGTAAATAACGTGTTGTTGACGCTTTAATTAAACTACCTCGACGATTCACCGGGGCGAATGGAACAGAGTAAATTGGGAGTAAGCCAATTAGCGACGAGCTGTTTTAAATTGAATGGGAACAAGTGACCGAAATATCGAATGTTTGCTTACCAAACGAACGAAGCTTTAACCCCGCTAAATTGTTAGTTCGAAAAAAAAAAACCCTATCGCGACTTCGCATCACATTTTTTTTCGATTTCCCTCCAACAGTCGGAAACTTAAGAAAAATATAGTCGAGGAATTCCCCCGGATTTTACATCTAGAAACATCGAAGATTAAAATAAGAATTCGATACGCAATGCGGTTACTCAATTAAAAATTATACGGTGAAAATGTTGACTCTTTTCGAAGATTCTTTTTGTCTTCATCCCGAAGCGATGCACGCGCGCTCCACATGCATGCAGGTAGCGTCTGGCGCACGTAGCAATGTGGCGAAGAGCTGCGCGCGAGGGGGGAGGACTGGAGCATGTGAAGCCTGCGAGTGCCCCGAATGGCGTGAATTATTGGAAAGGGTGGGAAAACGTACGTTCTCAGCGATATGGTTAGCCAGCTTCGGGGCCGCCCGGGAGTGAGCGGGGATGCCCCGGTGAAGTGCGGAGAGAGCAGCTCGTTATACGGAGTAACGTTGAAACCCTATTTTTCGTTGTCCAATCAGTTACCACCGGGGATACTTCATCAAATTAAGCTTTCCACGGGAATATAAAAAGGCTCGTAGCAGGATCTCTTTCGGAAGATGAGCGTAAACGTTTTATCCTTTCAAACCCTTTTTTATCTATCCTCCTCCCCCCCCCCCCCCTCTTCGCCCTCGCCGACCCGGCGCAGAGGCTCTCTTTTGCTGTTTCTTCTCCTCTCTTCGCCGGGCTTTCCTCCTGGTCGCATCACGAGCTCGGATCTCAATCTTTTTCGTCCTCCACAGTGTCTCTGCTCATCGATCCACGCGGACTCCGGCGACCGGGCTAAATCGGGCGCGCTCTCCATTCTATCTCGTTCTCCGCCTCAGAAACTCTTTCTCGATTCCTTCCTCTCGCTCTCCCGTCTTCCCCGTCCAGGAAAGCCCCTCTCGGTTATATTCGACGAGTCCCGCCGAGGCTCACACAGAGATTTCGAACTTGCAACATCGGGCACGACGGGCTCTCCACTCTCCTTTCTCCCTCAACTCGCTCGGGGGAGATTCTCGGCCGGTCGCGCACCGGGAACAACCCCGTCGACGACCAACCGGCCCCCTGCCCACGATCTTTTCAAAGAAACGAGCTTTTCACCGATTGCCCATTTTGCTCAATTTTTTTTTTTTTTTTTTTTTTTTTTTTTTTTTTTTTTTTTTTTTTTTTTTTTTTTTTTTTTTTTTTTTTTTTTTTTTTTTTTTTTTTTTTTTTTGAAAGGCGGGACGACAACTCGATGCTGCGGGGCGTCTTCGGCGATACCTTTTGATTTGCTCTTTTGCGGTAGAATTTGAGGAAAAATTGTTTCGTTTGTATGTATGGATGCAGGATCGAGCGTTGTGACGCATGTGGCGGGAGACCTTGAGGCTATTTTCTTATTCCTTGAGAAACAAAAAATTATTCGATAATTATAGGGGCGATTTTTTTTGGGGCATCCCTTCTAGAGGAATTACTGCAAAGCTCACGCACGTCACGGCCGTGGAAATTTTTAGAAGAAGGGAGTGTAGAGCCGAGGGAGCCGGAAGGGGCGACGTGGAGTGAGTCCGCCAATTTCTCGGCGTAATTCGCTCCGTCGGACCATAAAATTGCCGAACGCCACCATTGATTAGTCAAGTGAAGAGCTGACCTTGCGCGCGGCGAACCAACCCTCCAACAGACCCGGCAACCTCGGCGCAAGGTTTTCAGCCTGACGATGGGCTTTGCTGCGTGCCTCTTCGAACCCTCCGAGACTTTGTAATTCTATGTCTCGGCTAGAGTTCGTATACCGTGTTCATGTACCGTGATCCAGTGTATAGACCAAAACTGCGCACCACCCTTGCCAACCTGGAAGTACTTGGAGCGGAGTTCGGGGCAAAATGGAACGGTTCAGGAACAAAGATGATATTTTTTTGACTGTGCGAAAGATCGCTGAAGCAAAGTTAAGGACTTTTTGTTATTTTCTTTATTTTCTTTGCAAAAAGGCATCTCGAAGTGCTCCGAGTAAATCCATGCCAACACGTCACCGTTAAATTCAATAATGAAATAAATCTCAGTAAAACAAGGTTTAAAAAAAATAAAAAAAATATCGCACAGTAAAATGGGTACCAAAGTTTCTCGTCCCAAAACGTCCACAATTATTGTCATGTTAATTTTACAAAAAATCCTGTCCATTTTACCAAATTGTCTGTCAATTTCACGAATATTTTTTGTAAAATTAACAACAAAATAATTGTGGACGTTTGTTGACAAAAAAAAGTTAGTTAAATGTACAAATTTTTTTTACTGTGCGGCTAACGTCTCAGACTTAAATCCAAAGATTGAATAAATCCAATTAAATCGATATTAAAAAAAAATGTCCAAATGCATCGAAAGCGCGAGTGTTCCATATCGGCACCGCGTTCCATATTTCCCGTCGCCGGCGCATTATACGCAATCGCCAAAGCGTGATAATACACGAGCCAATGTGTTACGGGCTGGGAGAGGAAAGTCACGACGGCAAAGTTTCATCCACGGGGCTAAAATTTAAAACGAGGCTCACCCGGGGTGGTTTTGGGGTGAGGGTTGAGACTGTAAGAAGAGAAGGCGAGCCGCACGAAAAAAGGCGGCAAAGACAGAGACGACGTAATGAGGGGGGATCGAGCGTGGACGGGGGTTTTCGTTGGGTCCAAAGGAGGGTTGCGTCAACCATCGAAGATTATCGCCCGCCTACGGTAAACAAGTGGTGCGTCGTAAAGATAGGGGTTGCGAACGCCTCCTTGACTCCTCTTCGTGGCTCGTCGCTCTGAAAAATCGATCTTTTTTTTTCTCGCTAAGCTCAAGGACACACTCACTTCCCGAAAGTTTCCCGCAGAGCTTCGACGATCCGCCCTCACCCTAGCCCCAAAAATTCAGTCTTCTTACCCTCCGTACCGCGCCCCGGCATTATTTTCCCTCTCGCTTCACACGTCCAGGTGACGAATATCTCTCCCGAATTGGGCGAACGTATGCTGCGACCCGCGCCCACATATATCGTCCCTCCCTGCCTCCAATTTCCATTTTCGCTCCACTAACTACATTCGTCCTCGTCACCTTTGTACCATATATGTATACGCACGAGGCCGGAATGAAATATGAGACCGGGGCTCGGGAGAGCCTCTCACGAAAATCATCAACGAAAGAAATTTTCTGTTCTCGAAAAAAAAAAAGAAAAAAGTAGACGGGAGAAAAAAAAATGACGATCGAAGGGGAGCGAAGACAGAATCCTCCTTTGGATACTCGCGATGAGTCGAGCTGTACAGTACTCGAGGATAAAAAAAATCCAATTTAAAGCATCGCGAATTTTAATCAAATCGAGACTATAGCCCGAGCAGCGGGGGGGGGGGGAGCTTCTCCCGGTTCGTGCCCGCCAATTGCTCAAAGACCATTTACCTCGCGGGCACAATCCCGATAATTGAATAATCTTTTTCACTCACCCCCCCCCCCCCCCCCCCCCCCCGAACGGGAGGGACGTCGATGAAAGTCCTCTCAATGAATTTATTCGCAGAGTAAGAACAACATTAATTTCCTTTCAGGCGATTTCTATGGTAGGGCGAAAGAGGGAAACCGAAGAGGACACGCTACGGTGTATCGCGGCTCTCGGATACAGCGGGGAGAAAATAGAAGAAAAAAAAGCGACAAGTTTGGAGCGAAGCGAAACGTCGATAAGGGAGTGAGACTTGAGGATGGCTCGGCTTAACTCGACGTTAATACGGTACCACCGGGCGAAGTGGAGAAGTCGGACTGAATGATGCATTAGCACTTTTCCTTCGTTTCCACGGAACTCCGGACGCTCTCGCTGTTTCCCCGCTACAAGCGACTGTGTGTACCCGCGTTTAGTACCGACTCGCGTTTTCCGACAGGCTACCAGTCAGCCTGCTCGGAGCGCTCTGCGCTAGTCAAATGAGCGCTATTTTTTTTATTTTTATTTTTTTATTTTTTTTTATAGAAACTTTCATCCACAAATGGATCATTGTGAATGGTGATTCGTATCCCCAAGATGCGCAAGGCGAGATGGAACATGTACGACGTGACATACGAGTGCGAGAGAATCAGCTGCATTTTTTTGAATCAATGCCATTTAAAAATTGTTGACATTTGGGCCAAAAGTAAAGTTTCATCGACGCGGTATTGAATTCTGCATCCGCTGATAGTTTGCTTTTTCGCGAAATGTCTGCCATCTCCGAATGTCATTCACTACAGTTTTTGATAGCAACTGAGTCCATTTTACCCCGATTTAACAGCCAGTGAGTCGCCGTGGTCGGTAATAAATTGATTTTGATGAAAGATAATTGATTTTTTTATGTTCCTGACCACCTAGAACCGGAAGAAAATTCTCACATGAAGCAGAATTAATATCCACATCAAGTAAGAATCCTCTTTTCATCACGGATGTTCAGCACCAAAAAAAAAAAAAACTATTTATTACAATCTTTATTACCGTCTGAGTGGGCAAAAATAAAGGAGGGATTCTGATCCGACCAGTTACGCAATATTCAACAAATCGATTGTTCAATATTGATCGTGAAAAATACGGATTCGAGGAATCCACGAGAGAGGATTATCGGCGTTGCACAACTCAAGTGTTTTTCGCACGACGCGATCGTCCGCGGGCGTTCGGTCGAGGCAACCACCCCGTGTGTTTTCTGCGGGACGACACAGTCGTGCGAGTCCCACACATCGCTCGTTCGCTTTCGCGCACGATCGTCAAAGCAATCTAAAATAAACCATATAAAGTAAACTCGCCATCGAAACTATGTATACGACTGTGTGATCGGCTCTTGCGACTTTAACGCCCGGGCAGTGATCACGGGCACGATAAATCGAGTACCAAAAGTGCCATCGATGTAACGTTACGCCGGGTTGGAAACGGCGTACACTCCGATACGACATAAAGTCTCCCTATCTCTTCGCTGTATTCGTACCTAGCGAAGCTTTTCGATCTCTTACCGCCGAGTTCGACAGCGATAAACGTACCGATGTGTACTCTATCCCGCATTACATCTCTACATCAACCTATATCCCAGTTTATTATAAACCCGAAAAGATCCTGTAAACCCACACGTATCCGACATTACAGCCGCAAGCTGCCGAGCTGACTCTCGGCACTAAAAATTAATATATTCCTGGATACATAAACCACCGAGGAATCTCGGGGAAATACGTCAACCGAATGCAGATGCATTACCATTTTACTCTACGCAACTTTACGACACGCGACGGTAATAATAATGATGGATGGCCTATAGTCCTGCCGTGCTCCAAATAGCGCTGAAATCTCACCAACTTCTCATGTGTTCTGGTTTCTTTTCTTTTTCGTCGAAAGCATTCCACCTGCCAAGGTAAACGCGAAATATAAGTACACTGGCTCTATACATGTATATGTACGAGAGAGCGGAGCGAAATGGTACTGCGGGGCAAAACGGGACGTCGGACGACACTCACTTTTCCAATAATTTTTGGATGCCACATTTTGTCCCAACGATACATCCGGATTTTCAACATCGTTTTGCCCCACTTACCATCACCGCTATCATCCCAAAAATTACTGGAAAATTGCGTTTTGTCCCATTATCCCGTTTTGACCCACTCTCCCATTTTGCACCGCTGTTCAACTGGGCGCCATCTCTATGGCTATAGGACCTGCAGAGTCAATACAAAATCTGGCCAGAGTGAGCTGCTGGGACTACGGAAAGTACCGGAATGTGTGCACAGCGACTGTTCGACACGTGACTATTCCTCTTGCCCGCATTCGGATAGGTCTGCATTGCGGGCGTACCTCTCTCCTATAATGGCGATATGATACAGACTTTTTATATAAGCCGGGGCGTCGGCTGCGATGTGCCCGGGACCGTTGCAGCGGGTTTCCCTGCCATCCTGGCGCCGCTCTTGCTGCCGCTCCTACCCTCTCGACGGCGCGGCCACCACCCTCCGCGGCCTCTACCAGCCGACGCTATCTCCGCGTTATAACTCGCTATTTTTACGATACAAACTTCCATCCTGCCGCTCTACTTCTCCTATCGCCGCGGCGCGTCTCCCCGGCTGTTATATGATCCATACACACGACGCTATAAGTTCGCCGGGCGCTCATCCATTCGTGCGGGAATCTTCGCCGGAAGGGGGGCAGAAAAAACCCCGCGGGTAGTTTATAATATCCCGATGGGAGAGCATCGCCTTTTACGCGCGATCTCTATCACGCGGAAAGTTCACGGTGCTGACTAACACGCCGCAGGTAAAATCCGGTCATTGGGATGATATAGATAGATAGATAGATAGAAGTGTTTATATACATGATAAAAATACATGATATATATACATGATAAAAATAGAATATTAAGTTGTTGAACGTTTCAGGAAAATGTAACCTTGTCTTTGGCGAATATTGTTCGGTCGATCGTACGATCGTCCGTGAGAGAAAAGGATTGCCAACTTTGGATGTACCTTTTTTCAATTTTTTAACACTTTAATATACGATTCAGGAAAGAAATTGTAAAATTAAGGAGAAAGAAATTATTGTTGAAATTATTATTGAAATTATTATTGTCATTATTATTGAAATTATTAGAGAATGAGAAATGACACGATCTTTAACTGTCGCAAAAGATACTTATTATTTTTGGGGTCCGTACTCCGTAGTCATTAAATGCTTAGGCGATACATTGACTGAGTGTGATCGCTTTGAGAGTTCTCGCAAGTGAAAATATACAAAATATCGTCTCTTACAGGCATGCGAACTATAAGAAAGGGATAGGGATATTTCAACTTTTACAATATTCAACAAAGTATACGTTAAAACCACTCTCGCTCTATATTAGCCTATAGAGGACCTACATTGAGAACCAATTATCGGATGAGCTTCGTGAACAACCTTCGGGCCAATATATAATAAGCTGCCACCAGGCTTATCATCCAAGGCTCGATAGATGATCGGGAGAAGCTCGCATGCCAATGGTGGGACGGTTAGCCCAACCGTCAGCTTCAGACGTTCGCTCGACGAGGGTAAGGACCCAATCGCGGCAGTCGAGCCGACGGATCCTGTGTCCCGGATGCGAAATACACAAAAAAGAAATCTTTTGCACCGGCGCCCCGCAAATACATATTTACTTGGTTTAAATAAATTTTTATTTGATTTAAATAAATATTTATTTGGTATAAGTAAATTTTTATTCGAATTAAATAAACATTGATTTGATAAAAATAAATAATTGTTTAATTTAAATAAATTAATTAAATAAATATTTATTTGCAGGTCCCATGAAATAAATAATTTTTCTGTACGTAAGGGCTGGTGCGAAAGAGAACGCGATTGCAGAATAATTAACACCTACATAAAGACGCTGAGGCCGTTGCAAGTTCGCAAAAAAGATGGTAAAGTTAACGAGAAAAAAAGATCTGTCTCCGTGGACAAAGAACATAGAAACAATACAACCTTTGTACGAACAACCCACTTTTTCTTACCGCCTATCTCCGTGCTCCATTCCCGTAAAAATTTATTGAAACTACATTTGTGCAGGTCGCACAAAAGATTGGACAAAGGGATCTCGGATCTCGGGAAGCCAGACGGCACCTTTGGGGAGCCTCAAGGAATCGAAGCGTGCGGATTGAGAGGCGAACTTAGACTCCGTCGGGTGGTATTGTGCAAAAGTGCGCATTCCCGCAGCGAGCTCAGCATCGCGAGAATTCGACGATGACTATCCGGTGGCGGATTCCCGCGACGGGCATTCGCGAGACTGCTACACCTATTCCAATATGCTACGGGCACAAAAGTGGATGCACGTGTGTGTCCGCGCGTGTACGAGCTCGCATCGTGTTACTGAAAATTTCACGAGAACCGCCACATGCGACCGCCGATGGAAACTACCGTCGTCGCAACGGATGCACGAATCTCTGCGTGTGCGCGTGTCGCGCTATTTGCTCGTATCCACTGACTCAGCGACGACGCTTGACACAACCTACTTGCATTCTATTCGGGTTGTACACAACCCCGGAAACGCCTCGTGATTCGATTTTCATGAATCGCGACGATTTCTATTGACGCACCGACGTACTCGACTTTTTGCAACAACTTATTGTCGACAAGCGTCCACAATATTTTATTTGTTAACTTCCCGATCGCGACGTCCGGCTCTCCGTGCACACACAATGGAACAAACTACAAATGTCAATGACATGGGAAATAAAAGGACAGGTTTATTCAAAACTGAAACCAAATGATTTTTACATCCAGAAAAATAATTTATTCGACGGCCACTATTTATTTGGTTTAAATAAAATCTTTATTTATCAGAAATAAATATTTCATTTAAGTAACTCAATTAAAATAAATATTTATTAAGAACATATAAATATTTTACTTAAACCAAATAAACGGTGGCCGCCAAATAAATGTTTTTTCTGGGTGTACGAAACTTCGTATTCCGATTTTCCGAAATTATTCACCAAAATAACCCAGGTAGGGTCGGTCTGGCTGGCAGTTACACCCCAGCGCTGGCATGAGACCGCGCCAAAAGCGCCATCCTGGGACCAGTGCTGGAATGTTACAGCCAGCCGGTCTATGGTGGAACTTCTTTACTTGCACCACCCAAATAACAGCTTAGAACGTATGTCACTTTTGGTTAATCGAACCATTTTCTTTTTCTCGGTGTAGATCTTTTCCTACGGAAACTTCCCTTCGTAACTGAGATTTAAGGTTCTCCCTTAGGTGTCCGGGATTCGACCATCTTCCCCTAAAGCCCCGATGTATCTGCCACGTGTATAGGGCGAGCCTCATGTTAAATGCATTATGTGGAATCGAAGATCGATTATTGACTGAAGACGGGATGACAAACCGATCTCGCCTCTCCTGGGACGGTGGTTCGGTTAACGAGAGCTGCGGGTGTCGGAAGGAGAGGAGAGGGGGGGGGGGGAGCTCAGATATGGTAGACTCCAAAGCGCAAAGAACCAGAATGATGGAAAGAAGCTAGCTGGAACGAATGATATTATGGTATTACGTGGGATTTTTCACGCGGACGTCTCGAAGGATGACAGATCGCTCGCGACCCCCGAGACCCCCTCCTCGCCGCACAGGAGGGGTCAGGATCGAAGAATGATAGTCGGAGAGGAGAGCAAAACGATGCCAAAGAGAGATTCCCGGAGCGGGCCGAAAGAGAACAAGATAGTCCAACCAAAGGTTGACATGCTTTTGTCCAGAGACACAATGACGAACCCGACTAACACACTCGTGGGTAGGGCACAAATTCCATCGTGTGTTTACGCGATGTTTGCACGAAGAAACTCTCGGGAAGATTGATGTGTTCTCGGTACACACGTTGCACCGTACAATAGTCCCTCTAGTTACTGTATAGGTGGCTCCTCGATGCAACGAAATACGTACAAAGTGTTTTCCTTGTTTCCTGAGGAGGATCCTTGACTCGCTATGCCAAAGGGCAAAGAAAACCGAGACAGAGGTTCGCCCGACGTGGAAGCAAAGAGAATGGCTCGGGGGTGGTGAGGGGGGGGGGGGTCTGAACAGGATAGAGTCCTGTCTGCAGAAGTGCCTCTCGGTGCAACTTGCCGGACGTGACTGTCTCCCGCAGCAGTTCATTCTCCTCGCCGATCCCACGCGATACAAACTCCATTCCTGACTGTATCCAACTAATATCCGGTTACACAGACTTACCGGGCTCGTCGAGAGCGACGAGAAATAAAGGGATGACAACGGGGACGGGGGCGGAGTCAACTGATGGAAACTCAAGTACGTGTACACAATAGTGTATTAGGAGAAACGGAAAAATATATTTTACTTCACGCCACCGGAGACGCTTTTCTGGCGCAGTTTTTTTTTTTTTTTGTGCAATTTTCTCTTGTTTAATTACACTATAAAGGAAGAATTCTTATGCAATTTAATATAGTGGTATTGGAAGTTTTCGTGCGTGTGCTGGTATATTAAATTTCATGCGCAATTGCGATGGAAAATTAGTGTACGGTATATTAAAAAAGTTTTGAAATAGTTTACTTTCAAGAAGTAGTAGTAGTGAATTTATTGACACTACGTAATGTGTAACAGGTTTTTGTGCCTAAGAAACTGAAATCTTATCACGCATATTGCTAATTAGCCGTCGAAAGAAGTGCTTCAGTCAACTTTTAATAATTTACTTTGATTTTACTTGAAATGTACTTTGATGCCAATAATTTACTTTAGTTTCTCTGTAAAAGTACATTGTGGTTCATCACAATTGTACATTTTTGCATAAAAACTTACAGTCCGATACGTTAAATTAAAAAAATTTTAACATTGTGTACGTAAAATGAATTGGTGACTTCACGCGGTCAGTGCTTGAATGGGTGACCGCTTAGCCGTACGCTAGCTGGCGCATCGACCGGTGAGCGTGAGGCGCTTTCTTTTGAAACTTAGGTGTTTCTGCACTTTACTCAAGTGCAGAAATACCGGAGGATCAGTAGAATATCGCCAGCTGTACTGCCATGGGTTTTCCGCAGTTTCCCTGTGTCCTCGGCGAATGCGGTACAGTTAGGGGGAAGTAAGTCGGCTGCGGACGCACGTAATTAGAGTAGGTTAGCGAAGTGCGGGCAGGAGAGTGTTAGAATAGGTACACGGTTAGGCTAGGGGGGGAGCTAAGGTAAAAACCCCTAAGGGGTATATCTCTAACGGAACATTAATAAAAAAAAATTTATTTCTTCACAAATAAAAAATGCCCTATAATCCTAGCTTCGGTGCATCTCTCTCGATCAGCACCGAAGAAAGTGGCCCGAGCCGCAGGCTTCACGTTCAGAGTGCCGGCGCACTTCACCCCGAGGTATCTGCGATTCGATCAGGCTCACGTGCCTCCTACGCGTCCCAGTATGATAGGGCGATAATAGGAAGGATCAAAGGGAAGGATAGTGATAGGCTGGATGAGTGGTTTCGCTCGTGATCACACGATCGAGGATCGTTCCGCCGCGATGTGTCCATCAGGATCATCAATGACTGAACGAGAAACGCAGCGAAGCGGCGCCTCCGTCTCCTGCGTCTGTTTATGGAGCTGCTCCCGGAATATCGCGCAGAGGCATATAGCCTATTATCACGATCCGTTCCCACGCTACGAGACGAACATGCACAAAGACGTTGCACCCTCCCGGCCCCTCGGGGCTAAACTCACGATGAGGCAAAGCGCGATCGATAGCGTCAGAAGCGAGAGAACCTGATGTGTAGGTGGGAATATTCCTCGAGATAATCCCGCCGATGGTGAATCGTATCGGTGGCGAACAGCGCCGGCAGCAACATCGGCCAGAACCATCGGCCTGTCTCTCGTCCGCCGCCAACCCGATCACGTACCCACCAAACTTGAGCTTTATCATCGAAATCCCCGGCTTCGCGTCCGCCTCGTAAAACAGGCCCGCTTATGTACGATATAATATACGGTAAATATCACCGTACAGGTATATCCGCGATAGCGCGCTCCATAAAGTCGCCACGGAAATTTCCGATACACTCCGCCGCTTCCGCCACCTCCAATAATCGAATCCACATTAACGAACCGATAAAAATAATTAAACTGAAACAAAAAATATATGTGCTCATTAAAGACTCGCCAACCCCAGCCGAATCGCTACGCAATAAATTATCGCCGCGCAATTTACGCCGCGCTCTGCTGTAAACTACTTTTTATTATTATTATTTTTTTTTCTTTTTTTTTATGTGAATATTTTTTAAAAAATTGGGAGAGCAAGCTGCTGAAAGTTCGGTCTACGTGTCTGGGTTACCGTGATACATGTGTTAAGCGTATGCATACTAAATACACACACACTCTCTCTCGTTGGTAAATTCTCTCACGTAGTAGCTCGCGCGTAACGGGGCCTTTAATGGTATTCCGCGAAATGAGAATTTCATCTCTGTCTCTGGCGGAAGCGCGGGAGACTTTTGCAAATGGCGCGAGGAGGAAAAGTGTACGGCCTGGTTGAGGGGCGGGAGGGGGGGGGGGGGGAAGAGGAGGGGCGGAATAAGAGCTTTGTGGAGGGGGGGAGGGAAAAACGCGTATACAAGCAAGAAGAGCTTCCTGAACAGGAATAGGAAGGCAGCAGGATGAAGAAGGGTGGTTCTCCGAAGAGGGTTGCTAAAGGAACAGACGAAAGAGAAACTGCCAGACCGCCACGAGGATTTAAAGTGCTTCGGATGATGGTCTACGTATAACTGTACATTAGTTTTTTTTTTTTTTTTTTCGCTCGCGTGAGAAAGATGTGGCTCGGTAGGTATGATGACACTTTTCTTTCCGCCCACCGTTTCACGTGTTACACAGCAGTCTCGGAAATGCATTCGCCAGCGGGTGGCAGGTGTTCGTCGTACAGTGATTCTTTATTCGCATGGGACAAAAAAAATAAATAAAGAAAAAGGAAGAGCCCTTTGAGTGAAAAATTGGCGCCCACTTCCGTATATGAATTTTTGTAGTTCTCGTACGTGTGTCTAGCGAAGTGACAAAACGACTATCTTGATTCGCTGGTTGGGCATGGAGATGAATATTCCTCGAGCACCGCTGACGGGAAATACGGACAACTCGCGAGATTAATATATGTCGTAGACGGGAAGGTTTATGTATCGTGTGAGGCAACGTATATAACCGAACGTATAAATATACACATTTATATATGTATTTTTTATATATATAGAAGTGTATACTTATATACATGTATGTAGACAGTTTCGGGGAGAGGTTTAGCAGGTATGCATGAATAAAATTCAGAGAAAAAGCAATATAGAGAAAAGCAGTTGCGGAGATAAAATTCTCAAGTACTACGGGTTCCGCTCGATTACATTTTCATTCCGCATGGTCGATTCGTGCAGGTGGACGAGTATTATTGCCACGAAGAAACGCGATGCTGGTACACCTTTGATAAATTTTACAAAAGGTAAATATAAAAAAAAACCAACTTTAGCCTGCATTTAAGTTTTGCGAATCATGTGGATGGAACTTTCCGTTTCGGGGCTCTTTCGTAGATCATCGGCAAAAATCTCGTTGCGCTCGGTGATGCTGGAATTGGAATCGACGGTGACGGTGAAAACAATTGTCGGAGATTCCCCCGAGCAGTTTTGCAAATTCTTCGGAGCGGCGTCGAAGAGACTCGAGCGGAAGGTGAGCCGGAAAGGGCGAGGAGAATTCCCAACGGGCAACGAAGCTCTTAGACGAACAACACCCGGGTTTGTCGCGGTGATTGATAAAACAATCTTATTGTCTCGATGCCACCGGTATGACAATGCGGCAGGGCGAAGCATAAATTCCGCGGCAGCGAAGGCTGAAGGTGAGATTACGAGTTATGCCCGACTTTCGAGTGATTGAGCTTGGTCTTACAGCGCGCCCGGCGTATTACCCGAGGGCATACGCCAGAGAGACAACGACAAGTGATGGCAACGAGGTATTCTCCCGTAATATTCACCCACCAGGCACAGTCGAGAAGCCCCGAGTGATGTACATCGCGTTTCCCGAGGACCGGGAACCGCGCGTCTCGAAACATCGGAGAGATTATGCGACCCTCTCGAACCCATTGAAACTGCTAGGGCTTCCTCGCACTCTCATCAGTCCCAAGAGCCTCCCGAGCTTCATCTTCGTCGCCCTAAAGTAGATACCGAAAGTTTACCCCCAAAACCACCTCGCAGTACAGGAGACACAACACCGACACCTTCAGCCGTCCGCCGTCTTGTATCTCACGTACTCTTGGGCAATGAACGCAAATGAACTTCGACGAATTAAGATTCAGGAAGTTGAGATTCAAATCTACGCTTTAAAGAACAAGAAACATTTTCTTGGATGGAGAAAAAATAGATTGCTATTTTGTGGGTGCTTCCAATTCTTACGATTCCCCGGGAGACTGAAGCCTTAAGGGCAAAATGTTCCGGATGAGATCTTCTTATTTCCATCTGGTATGGAATTCTAAGAATTATGAAGAACGTTGAAACAACTATATATTTTTCCGCAGCCTCCAACGCATTGCTCTTGAGTCATTGAAATTTTTTTAGAATAATGCATGGTTTGTGAAACAACAATTCTCATTAAAAAATAAAATATCCCCCTTCTCCCCTTCTCCCCTTCTCAATAGTGAAGGGGAAAAAACTTGGGAATTTATCATCGCAATATCGGACGGTCGATTACCAGAGGTACCAGCTTCGACCGCGACCGAGCTCGAGTTCGTTCAAATTTATATTTCCTATGCACCGATGAACGAGTGAAACATTCTGGTAGCGAGAAACGAAGCGCCCGAGGAGTAATTATCGTCGGATGAAAGAGAAAAATAATACGCGCGGGTAAACGAAGCTCTTTCGCGGTGAATAAAAAGTTATTGGAAAGCGACGAGTGATGAAAAAAGAGGAAGAAAAATGCTCAGTCAACTGTCGTGCACTCATCGGGGTGTATTGCGCTCGGGTACGTAAAACGTTGAAATTAATATGTTTGAGTGTCGCTGATCGATGCCGCATCGCCGTTTCCCGATTCCCTCGTAATTTCTGGCGCGGGTACATCGGAAAGCTGTCCGTGCGAGCACGAAATGTCAGGCTCGGCACCGTACTGGTTAAAGCGCGTCATCTCTCACGACCGTGGAACCGCACACGGTGACTGAATTTCAGGATGGGTGTTTAGCCATTCCTGACGTGACAGTTGAGGCTGGCTCACGGCAAAGTCTCCCCGACGTTGCCACGGTGTTCTCTCCGCGACGTGTGACATGTCTCAACGTCCGCGATTCCCGGCGATGACGTTTCAATGGAATTAACATCTGGTCCCGACGAGCGTGTTGCGTTCTACGTAGCTTTTCCGATAATTACCTTCTTTTTATTCTCGCATTAGATTGTCCGCATTCCGCCAACGCTGGCGCCTATGAGACGCATCGGCTACGGGGTTTTGCATACACTGAGAAAAAGGATAGTATTTTATACTACGCCAATAGTTCCCAGGGAGAACGTCTGTAGGATAGAGCGGGACAAAATGGGGCAGCGGGGCAAAACGGGGCATGGGGCAAAACGTTATTTTCCAATAATTTTTGGATGCCCGAATTCGCCCCATCAATGCATCAGGCTTTTCCGCCCCGTTTTGCCACCTTGCCCGATCCAAAAATGATTGGAAAATTTAGTTTTGCCCAAAAACCCCGTTTTTTGCCCCGTTGCCCCATTTTGCCCCGCTCTTCCCTATAGATAGTCTTTGACAGTATATATTCAATTAGTTACATCATAATTATTGTTGCAAACATGACTTTTTATCACTGTCGTAACTGTAAAATGTAAACGTTCCCCCTGGGAAGTATTTTTTATGGTATAAAGTCAGTATTGTTACTTTTACTATGTTATTTTTTCTCAGTGGGGTATAAATAATTTTTTTTAATAATAATAATAATAATAATAATAATAATAATAATAAAGTGACGATCAGTTAAAGTGGACCGAGTTTTTTTCGGCGCTGGTATTGGAACTCGGACCGATAAAAGAAATACATTTTCTTAAGTGTTCTCGAGACAATCCCAGACCACGTCACGCACACCGGGAACCGGAGTGGTTTTGCCTACCCGATCGTGAGCGATTAGATTATAATCGTTGGTTTTTCTGAGAAAAAAAAAATTATAACGGCCGAATAACTCGAAGAGCCGCAAATGACGCAGATAAAAAACAAGCCTCTGGGTTTAGATCCCTCGTTAAATGTCACGTGTTATTAGATATGTATTTTTTCGCGATACAGCGGAGGTGCGCATTAGCGTACATTCCATGTGGAATTGTTCGTGATGCTTTTGCGGAAACATTGTCTCGCACCCCCGTGCGTCACCGACGGTCATGCGACCCACCCACTAATAATAAATAGAAACGATAGAGATCTATCGATCGCACGGAGCTTCGCGCTGTCCAGGGGCACAGCTGACCACAACGTCGCGACCGACCGACCCGGTAAGGCCGACCGCTCGTGTAAAATGACGAATCGTGCCTGCGGAGAATTTTTTCCCGTGACGCAAGAGTAACAATCGTTGACGTAGCGGTCTTCGTTGCCCAATTCATTCGGCGCCGTTCCATTCTCTCGCGGCACTGTAGTAACCTTCAAATCTCAACCGTAACGCGTGCTCTCCGGGATCGACAGTCGCCTCACGCCCGCGCGTGACGCGATAAATCCAAAAATCATTTATAAATATATAACCGTGTATTTATGTTTTTTTGCTATATTTTTTATTTACTTCATACTGAAAGCAAAGTGGAATTACGTCGTTGCATCGAAACGCCAAAGTTAGAGAGACGGAGGCGCCAGCGTCCGATAACAAGTGAGTAAGACAGTGCGAAGGTTTTAGGTAGGGTCTTAGTTTAAGTGGGTTTCAATGGAAACGCGTTACGTTTATCGACAGTTAGGTCGATAATGTTCGTAGCCGGTAATCGTAGCCGGTAATGTTCGTAGCCGGTGAATAAACTGTCGAGCGGACGGGGAAAACCGCCGACTGGAATTTGTTTTTTATGCGCGCGCTTGAACGTCATGTGTTCATTCGCCGGTAACTGTTCAACCACTCCTTCGCCCTACGCACGAACGAAGCTAATTTCCTCATCTGCATGACATTCCATACAGGAACGGATTAGAATGAATCGACGTCAGGCCCTTTCTTCAGTTCGTCTCTACGGCCAGAAGTTGCACGACGTTCGCTCTCCTTCAATAGCACTTCCACGCAATAAATCTTGTACTTAATATCATTCCGGGATTTAAGTAACATTTCAAAGTTTATCTCGACCAAACCCTGGCAGATCGTCACAGAGGGTCGGGCCCAGTATCTGTCCGTCCTCTAAATCGACGTCTCAATCCATGTTTCATCGCAAAGTGTGCTCCGTCTAATCGATGATGTTTGTCGACGTTTTAAGAGGCCAAGCATCCGAAATGAGGACACCGGTCTCTACAGTGCAGCGGGACGACGCCGTGAAAGAGCGTTGCGATAATATCGATAAGTCGCTGAATGACAAACGGGATTACAGGGGTCTGGTGCTGACCAACGAGATGAAAGTTCTGCTGATAAGCGATCCGAAGACGGACAAGAGCGCGGCGGCCCTCGAAGTACAAATAGGTAAGTATCGATCTTTTCTATCGTGCTATGTGTCATTGGTTTATTACGGACTGGGAAAATAGCTAAGTGTTATTACAACGAGTTCCTTTCGGGTTTCGGGCTCATCGACGGCCTCGTCCGGTCATTTCCGGATTGCTTTCCGGGAAGGGAACTGGTCGGGCCTTGCCAGATGGCACCACATAGCTATATCCGTAGCTTGTAAGTTCTATACCAGGAGGTACATCGGTGCCGCTTTGTAGCATCGCAGTCTATTCATGCACACAAAGGCCCTGTACTTTTCCTTTAAATCACTTGGGGTTCACGGGAAAGCGAATACACGCTAGTGGAAGCGACGCACAGGGCTAGTATCGGCACAGCGTCGGCCAGCGCCGGCCCTGTGTGTCATTCCCACCAGGTAAAAAATCTCTTCTTTCTGTTCGGGTATCGAATTCTAGTTCCGATCCACTCAACCAATATTTGCTTTTCCACCTCATATGCATTTTGGTAATTTATATTAAATAATTCCGAAACTTAATGGAAAGGTTACTAATCACTGTTATTGTTATCGTTTTTCCTGATGTTATTCTTTCTTAATTTTTAAATAATTTTTTCATCGATCATTTTCAGGGTCCATGAGCGATCCAGACGAGCTGCCTGGACTGGCTCACTTCTGCGAGCACATGTTGTTTCTCGGAACCGAAAAGTATCCGGACAAAAATGAGTACAACGCGTACTTGTCGCAGCACGGGGGGTCGGGCAACGCGTCAACCGACATGGACTGCACAACTTATCACTTCGACGTGACCCCCGACAAGCTCGACGGGGCTTTGGACAGATTTTCCCAATTTTTTCTCAAACCGCTGTTCACCGAATCGGCGACCGACCTCGAAGTCAAAGCCGTTAGTTCCGAGCACGAGCAGAACCGTGCTGTCGACTCCTGGAGGACCAGTCAGCTGGAGAAATCCACGGCCGATCCGAATCATCCCTACTCGAAATTCGGCACGGGAAACGGAGAGACACTCGATGTGTTGCCGAAAAAAATGGGCATCGATGTGCGCGCGGAACTTCTGAAATTTCACAACACCTGGTATTCGTCCAACATCATGTCATTGAGCATTCTTGGAAAAGGTTTGCAGATAACTCCCGTAATTTTTTGAAAGTGACGATATCGAAAAAAAACTAAACCGTTTTCTCATGAAGAGCCATTTTTCATACTGTGTTCATCCTGTGTTGCAGAGAGTCTGGATGAGTTGGAAAACATGGTAGTCGACAAATTCGCCAATGTTGAGAACAAAAATATCAAAGCCCCGTTGTGGCCGGAACATCCTTACAAGGAGGAACACTTTCAGACTAAACTGTACGTTGTACCGATCAAGGACCTCCGATACTTGAGCCTGACCTTTCCCCTGCCGGACCTGCACGAGTACTACAAATGTGGCGTAAGACCTAACTCCTGTCTCTTAAGAGCGCACAGAGAAAGGTTCTTAGTTGTCCCAACCAAGCGCGTGCTTAAGAAATCTCCGAGTCGTTTGTTTGGTTGCATCAATGCATAAGTTGTTTGCACACAAACTAGTTGGTGCCAACCAAACAATCTGTTGGCTCAATCGATTAATTGACCTTAACAACTGGAGAGTAGTCAACGACGCAATTGGTTCGTGCAATTAACTATTTGTCTCGTCACAGTGGATCAAAGTAGCGAAACAATAAAAAGTTTGTTGCACACAAACTAGTTTGTTCCAACCAAACCATTTGTTGGGTCAACCAGTTAACGGACCTTAACAGCTGGAGAGTATTCAATGATGCAGTTAGTTCATGCAACTTACTATTTGTCTCATCACCGTGGATCAAAGTAGCGAAACAATAAAAAAAAACCATTGAATTCTTGGATTTTTTCTTTCTTGGAATTCTTGGACGTTTTGGTTTTTTTGTCATCCAGCCGGCTTGCTACGTCATGCATCTTCTGGGCCACGAGGGCAACGGCTCCATATTGTCAGCCCTGAAGAAGGCAGGCTGGAGCGATTTGTTGATGGCCAGTAGCCAAGCACCTGCGAGAGGTGGTAGCAACTTTTTCGTCGTTGACGTCGACCTTACCGAGGAGGGTATCAAACATGTGGACGACATAATAACTCTCGTGTTTCAGTACATCAAAATGTTGAGAGACAATGGTCCAATCGAGTGGATACACGAGGTTAGTCAGCGAACAAAATTCCTTCGACTACCCGAAGAAAGTTCCTGAAGCCCGAATTGATCGGAAATTGCCTCCCTTCGTTTGTTTTCAGGAATACAAGCGGATAGCAAAAATGGACCTTGACTTCGCGGACAAATCTTTACCCTGTAATCGCGTTACTGAAACTGTCCCAGACCTGCGAATGTACCCGATGGAAGAGGTGCTAACGGGGCCCTACCTCTTCACTGAATGGCAGCCGGACATCATCAATCGGATCCTCAACGATTATCTCGTCCCTCAAAAGATCAGAGTCCACGTTGGCGCCAAAGCTTTCGAGGACGTGGCCACGGAAACTGAACCTTGGTACGGGACCAAGTACAAGAAGGAAAAAATACCCCAGGAGGTGATTGATCGATGGAGCGAACCGGGCTTAGCGTCGGAGCTCTCTTATCCGAGAAAGAACGAATTCATACCCGAGGACTTCGTCCTAAGAGCAACCGAGAAATCTGTCGACGAAAAGTATCCTGTAATTATCGAGGATACGGAGTTAATGCGCGTGTGGTTCAAGCAGGACGATGAATTTCTACTGCCTAAACTCAACTTAAGGTTCGAATTTACCAGGTCAGCGACACAGGATATTTTTCGCGTACTCTTTATCCATAAGCTTTGAATAATTTTATTTTGTTTGACATTGCCTCGCAGTCCTCGTGTCTATGTCGATCCATTGAGTTTCAATTTAACGTACATGTACGTTACGCTGGTTACGGATTCTTTAAACGAGTATGCTTACGACGCGGGACTCGCGGGCCTGAGTTGGGCAATTGGTTGCAGCGAATACGGATTAAGTGTGAGTAAAATGGGGTTATTTTTTTTGTAAACTTTGGTTTCGATGCTCTGCAAGATATTTAAGAAATTCCTTCTTAGTACGCTTTCGGAGTAAAAAGAGAGTAGTTTTCACTGATCAGCTTGAAGCTAAATAATTATAGCGAAGGGTAGTTAAAAAAAAAGAATGAATTTCAGTTATCGATGGGAGGGTATCACGACAAGCATCGGATATTGTTGGAGAAAATAATGGACGAGATGGTGAACTTCCAGATAGACACGAAGAGATTCGAGATACACAAGGAAATCGTAAGTGCCGTTGAACGAGTGAAGGACAAGGTGTGTCGATTAACTAACTTTTTATGAACGTTCTTGCTGCAGTATATCAGATACCTGAAAAATTGGAACGCCGAGGCTCCTTACAATCATGCCGACTACTATCTGCGCGCTCTGCTGGCGGATAAATGTTGGGATACAAACGACCTGTTGGGACCGATTGCGCGTAAGTAAACCTACGGATCGCCGAGCAAATCCACCCTCTAAACCATCGAAGAGTTTCTGATTAAATTCCATTCGAATAAACGTCAAGTTCGACAAATGTTTCCAGAATTTGGAGATTAAAAGTGAAAGAGCTATTATAATATTATAGTAGCTATCATAATCTGTACAATATCTTGTTCGCACCAAACGCTCTCGTTTCGCGATTATAATTATCGGCGCGTATCGCGAACGCTTCGGAGCTCTCGCTCTTTTTTTACTCCACGCACCTAATGATACTCGTAACGCGCGCACGTATCTCTTTCGTTACCGTTCACCTGCTTTCGGTACAGAACAATAAACTCTCTAACCGCTTGCTAACGCCAATTGTTGTCTAGTCTTTCTTCCGGCTTTCCGCAATATCCTAAAAGGTGTCACATTCAACGTTTGTACCGACAAAATTCGACAATTTTTTTTGCTTCGACCTGCCGTTCGCAAGGCTCAATTTCAGATTAAAATCTATACTTTTTGAGGCTGGGAAGAATTTTTTTCAACCAATTCACCCTAAAGGACATTTAAAAAATGTTCTATATGCGAATTTAAAAATCGGAGTCTTTTGTGTTTAATACAAAAAAAATTACAAAAAAACGTTAAGCTCCTAAGTGGGACTTTCCTCCCACTTTCCTAAGTGGGAGGAAAATTTTTAAAACTATGCCTTTTTTTAAACATTCTCGTGTAGACATGTGTATATATATATCTGCGCACACAACACTCGGTATTAAAGGGCGTCGAGTACTTTCATATGCTTGATCTCGAAATAATTGCAGATATCAGTGTGGCGAATCTGGAGGAATTCGTGTCGCGATTGCTGACGTCGATCTACATGGAGTGTCTCGTTCATGGAAATTTGACGAAGTCGGAAGCTATGGAGACCATTCGGCTCGTGGAATCGAAACTGCATGAACCAGGACGTAAAAACCCCAATCGACGAATCGTACCAATGTTGCCGCAGCATATGATGCTCAATCGCGAAATCCGCCTGGACGAGGGTGAGCAATGTCGAAGCCATATTTTTTCCTCGATTCACCGAAAGTTTCCATCGACTCAAGTAAAATCGTTTCAGGGTCCAATCACTTGTATCGCCTCGAGAACAACGTTCACAAATCTTCGTGCGCCGAGATACACTGGCAGTGCGGATTGCAGTCGACGAAGTCGAATATGCATCTACAATTGCTGAGTCAGATAATTTCCGAACCGTGCTTCGATATTCTGAGAACGCAGGAGCAGCTCGGTTACATGGTATACAGCTGTATTCGGAGAAGCGGGTGTACGCAGGGACTCCGAGTCGTCGTTCAGGGTGATCGACATCCAAGTTTTATCGACAGACGTATCGAAGCGTTCGTGGAAACTATGCTGGTGGGTAATCGAACGATCTATCGATTTTAGGCAAAAATATATACGTGTTCAATTTCTCTTTTCTCGGTACTAAAAAAATTGGCCAAAGAAATAAACAAAGCACGTTTGCTCTTCACAAGATCGACGGATAAGAGACTCTTGGTGAATTTTTGTTTAAACCTATTAATGTCGTTCAATATTGATATTTTATCAGGAAACAATAACGAACATGAGCGACGAGGAATTTAATAGACACAAAACATCGTTGGCGAAGCAAATCCTCGAAAAATCGGAGACTATGAGCATCCTGACGTCGGTATTCTGGTGCGAGATAACCAGCCAACAGTACAACTTCGATCGCGATAACGTCGAGGTCGCCTACCTAATGACTGTGACGAAAGAGCAGATTGTTGGGTTCTTGAAGGTAAGACCAACCGTTCAACAACGCTTGAGGAGGTATCGATTCGTTACGCTTGGACGGGTTCGTGATCAGCTTTTTTCCAGGAGTTCATTCACGCCAAATCACCGACCAGACGAAAGCTGGCGGTTCATGTGCTGTCGATGGCAGAAGGAGGTGCTGGATTAACGGAATCCACCGAGAACGAGAATGAAGATGAACCAGCGGCGGCTCCGGTGGAGATCAAAGACATCATCGCCTTCAAAATGAGCCAGTCGTTGTATCCGGCAGTGAAAAATTTCATCATCGTACCCAGAAATCCACGACGCTCGAAGCTATAATACTCGAAAAACTCGAGAATATTTTAGTCAATTGAAACGATCACTCGTGTCCTTACGATTCGATGGAAAATGTTTAACTGCACGCTAAAAAAGTATTGTGCGCTCTGGCACACATTTCTACGCGAATGTCCACAAATGTTTTTTGTCTTGGTAATTTTAATATGCGAAATCAACGAGAAAAAAAATGGGCAGTTGTGCTCCTTTGGGGACAAGAAGTGTTTGTTAAATGGAGACATATATACATTTTTTTTATTGTGAGCACGAGAGGTCCAAGATGTATTTTGATCGGCACATGTTTAATGACGCAAATACTGGTATGAAACCGAGTTAAGGACAGCGTGTTTTACGAGTGATCGATGGTCCGTCCAAATGGCGCACAACGAAAACTATTGCACTCAGATTTTACGGTGCGACAGCAACAAATAATGTGCCTTACTGCGATTCTTAAAATGTTCGGACGAACTTCAAGAGCGCAGATGCAATTGTCGTGGTAAAAAAAAAACTTTAGAAAAAATGCATGCACATAAATAAAGGAAGCGTTGGTTGACTCTCGTCACACACGAATTATGTAGGGTGGGAAAACGACCGTTTTTTCGGGTTCGGACAAGCTTTAAGAACGCAGAAACGATTGATATGTTAAAAACCTTTACGAATAATTCGTGCACATAAATAAAGGAAAAGCTGGTTGACTTTCTCATCACACACAAATAATGTAGGGTGAGAAAGTGACTGTTTTTTGCGCGAATAACATTGCGCAATCGTCACTTATCCCTTTCGTGTCGAACTGCACATATATAGCAATTTTGTAAATGTTGGGAAAAAAAATTAGTGTCAAGTATGATTTTTTTACCCTATCAGGTAAGGGTTATCGATTTAACAGAATGGACCAGTTGCAACTATAAATAATTTAGTATTGAAATAAATTTCAATTCCTTCGAAATGTTTCGAAGGTAATTTCGCTCCCGAGTATGGCAGTAAAACGAGAGGTGTAAAAAGATCGTAGTAGTTTTCGAACAGACGAGGGGTGTGGGAGGGGGAGGGGGGAGAACGTAGATACATAGAAACTAGAAAATTTATCACTCTGCGAGGGAGCAGGAATCGATGAGGGAAACGTAGGTCCAGCACACGTGGTGCATCAAGCCCGCATAGTGGCCGAACAAGAATTTATGTCCTCTCTGCGGAATATAAGCTTTTTATCGACAAGCTATCTCCCTCCCCCGCTCCATCGTTCCCTCCTATTTATATACGTGTTTTCCCGTTTACACCTCTCGTCTCGTTCACATTCAACAAATATTATTGTCACACCGCTCAAGAGGCGCCCATAAAAAAAACTAAAATCTCCCGTCAGATCAAACTCCGGAATAAAACTACCTTAAAACCGAACATTTTCCTGATCGCCAAATCATGAAAAAAAAATCCCTAAGTTATCTCATAAAAAATGTATTAAAAAAATGTAAAAAAAGCTTTTCGTCTTAATCTCGCATCTCTTCTCTCGTATGCGAGACTGGGGATATTTTCACGAGATTCCCGTCGTAGATCAAGCAGGGGTTAACGCGACCGCTTGCACACCCACACCGGAAGACGTCCGACCGAAAACTGCGAAAGGGAGCTTGAATGTTTGAGATATCCAGTAAAATAAAAAAAAAGTTTCGCCAATCAAACAATTAATTATTTCAGATGTTCATTTTTACCTTGTTTTTTTATTTTCTTGCAGGCAATAAGATCTATGCATCCAATAAATGTATTATTATTATTATTATTATTATTATTATTATTATTATTATTATTATTAGCTCTGGCATAACTACCTTGAAACTGAACATTTTCCTGATCGTCAAACCATAGAAAAAAACCATCAACTCATCTGATAAAAAAATCATTAAAAAATGCTTTTGGTTTTAATCTCCCGTCTCTTCTCCCAAGCACGAGGCAAGGATATTTTCGCGAGATGCCCGTCGTGGTTCAAGCAGGGGTTAACGCGTCCGCTTGCACACCCCCACCGAAAGACGTCCGACCGCAAAACTGTGAAAGGGAGCTTGAACGTTTGAGATATCCAGCGAAGTTAAAAAAAAAGAAAAAAACAAAAAGTAACCCGGAAGCTAATATAAACGAGGCTCGGAGTAAAAGCTCGACGGTCCGGCGCATACATTTTCGTACCCTCGGTAGCCTCGGGCAAGGCATCTCGAAGGTTCTCTCTGGTGTTTCTCGACAGGGCTGGCCACGGTGCACGGCTTTCCGTGTCTAGACTGCGGGCCAACCGCGAGAGCTTCTCGCGTCTCTCTGCCATCTATTCATGCATGCTCACAATACATATAGCGCGACGGGAGGGCGGGTGGAAGGGCGAGTTCGGTGGCCTGGACGACAAGCCCACCCCAGCTGTTTGGTGCACAGACCGGCGGAACGTGGCAGATCCGAAGCTGACACACGCGAGGGACGTAAGAAAAACGAGGGGTTTCGCGTCGGGCGAAGGTTGAGATTAGCGTCGGAGAGGGGGTGAGGGGGGGGGGGTATAAAGCTTTGTGCGGTAGATTGGCTCGTGTCTACGGAATCTCAGCTGATAGCATCGGGCCCTTCACCACTTCCTTCAGAGACTCGGCCCGAAGACAGCGGGACCGAGGGAGAGCCGGGGAGGAACCTCGACCGTCTCGACCGTAGGGCGAGGAGTTCACCGCTGCGCTGTTATTACTGTATAGCCAAGTGCCGTCGGTCGTGGCGGTAACGGCGGTGAGAGAGCTTTTAGTCCCGCTATATAGAGACCGCGCGGATCATCTCGTCGCAACTATTCAACGTCTGTCATTCGCTTCGACTCGTCCGACGGAGAGCTCCCCCACGTACTCCCGCGGCACGGACGTGCGCGGCATTCTCTCGAACCAATTCGCGAGGGAAATTGCCTTTTTTCGTTCCAAACTTGGATTTTTTTTTTCTATCGGCAGTGTTTTTGGGGCAATGGAAAAGGTTTTTCTGCCATGAAGGCACCCAGAAAAATTTATTTGACGGCCACCGTTCATTAAGATTAAGTAAAAGCAGTAGTAAAAGTATTTATTGACATTGATTTTTACACTTGTGACGGTAATACAACTTCGAACGATACAAATTACATATAATATAATGTCATATAATGTCAATGGGCCATCGACCGGGGTCCTTCAGCGCTCGTAAGTAAAGATATTTATTTGATTTAAATAAATATTTATTGAAATCAAATAAATATTTTACTTCATCTTAATAAACGGTGACCGTCAAATAAATTTCTGTTTCTAGGTGTGACCAGGCGTTAGCCCAATTCGTGTAACCGGATATTCTTTTCTTTTTTGTAAAAGCAAAGAAAAGCACAATATCCGCACAATTTTTTTTGTAAATTTATATTCATAAAAAATATTAATAAATATTAACAATTAATATTTGTTGTGTGTACCCAGAAAAAAAATTGTTTGACGGCCACCGTTGATTTGATTTAAATAAATATTTATTTCGGGCTGAAGGACTTAGGTCCGATGGCCCGTTGACAATGGTAATAGCAGAGGAATATATTATGTAAATAATCGCGCAAATGTATCAGCATCCGTACCATGTAATACATTGTCAATAAATACATTTACTACTACAATTTATTTCATTTAAGTAACAATTTACTTCATTTAAAGAAATATTTATTAAAATCAAATAAGTATTTTACTTAAACCAAGTAAACGGTGGCCGTCAAATAAATTTTTTTCTGGTTGCACGACGTCGGCCCGACCCGATCCGCCGGCACGGGTCCATGATGGGCCCGATCGTGCCGAACTCCGCCAACTCTCCGCCAAAGTAACCGATCCACCTTCGCCACTTTACATCGTCGTGCCATCCGAAGTTGCAGTCCATCGGCGACGCTCGGCACAGTGGAGCTTCCTCGATTTGCCGAGCTCTCGCGATGATTAAAACCGTGCCGACCGTCGAGAATCGTAATTGGAAACCAAGCGAATCACTCAAGATTCTCGGCCAACAGAGGAGACACATAGAGAAATCCCGCAGATTCCGAACGATTCATTAAACTTTCCGGATCGCGCTGCGCAATCCTTTCCAACGAATGCGTTACACGGTTTTCTCGCCGTAACCGGAAACTCCCTCACCGGGGACAACATTTGTTCAAGATCAGAGGAGATTCTCTCCCATCGACTAGGAGCGTCGACGAGACTTCAAATCCTAAGACGAGAAAGGGTGAGTGAAAAGAGCCGAGCGAGCATTTCGCGTTACACCAAGGAAAACGCGCTCTCGCGTTCCAACTTTCTCTGGAACGCGAAATTCATCTTTGACGATTCGTTCGTTTCGGAACTTCGATTACTCCGCGGTATTGCAGAACGCGAGGGGCTTTGACGAAGGGAGGTTCCGCAGCTCCATCTCGTCTGGTCTCCCTTCGCAACTTCATTCTAGAACTCCGCCAGTTACTACTACCTGCATCTTTCCCACTCGTCTCTCCTCCCTGCTTCACGAGCGAGGGGACTTCTCGTTAGAGCGCAGGAGTGGAAATAAAAGTTACACGGAAATAAAAATCTTAGATACTGAAAATTCGAGACGGTGGACAGCAAAAAATAATTTCGTGAAATCGGAGTACGCAGTTCCGTAAAAATAATTTTGTCAAATAAGCGATGAATTTGTTTGTTTAGGCTTGAATATACAAACTTGTCCTTTTATTTCCCGTGTTCCATTTTAGTTTGTACTTTTGTTCGTAAAATTAGAAGCCGGATGGTGCGACTAGAAAACTAAAAATTAAAGAATTGTGGACGTTTGTGGACAATAAGTTGTAAAAAGTACAAACTTATTTTTACCGTCTACTCCCTCAAGAGGGGGAGCGCTTCGTCTCTGATTGTGGCTTTGCTGATGGAAACGATGCTAAATGAATAAACATTCGGCCGGTACGGTGCAAGGCGAAAGGGAGCGCAGTGAAGACTCCGGAAGAAAAAATAATGGGCGGGTAAGGCTGAGACTGCGGAAACAGAGAACAAAAAAAAAGAAAAAAAAGACAAGAATGGTAATGAAGAGGCGTAGTGGTGAAAGCTCGCACCAATCTTTTCGTCCCCGACGAAACTCGTCGGAAGAAAAAAAACGAACCCTCTCGGAAGTCCCGACGATTCGTCCCTCGTATATTTTTTTTTCTCTCTACCCTTTGTCGACGATAAAAATAATGATAGTAATAATTATATAAATGGAAATAAAATATTTATCCGCACGATCCGAAACGCGCCGGAACTCCCCCTCCTCGCCATCGACAATTCGCCGAAAGGAATTCAGAGCGTTTTCCGCCTCTCCTCGCGGCGTATACGATTTCAATGGAACAGTTTGCCGACGAGTGTTTGCCGCAAACATCATCGCTATGATTTAATTGTGTCGAGAGTGGGGGGAGAGGTTACGCTCGTTGCGTGGTCGGACGGACGGAAAATACATCGTTCGGGCGATATTATCATAATTATATTAAATTTTCATTACAATATTTGAAAATTTCGAAGTGTTTTCTCAAACAGCTATTGTTATTTTAAACGCGAGTGGATACTCGTGAATATTAAAGTATCGATATCATCGTGCTTCCGATGATAATTGGAACATTTTATTGCCAGCTAATTGTATTATTGTTTTCGTGCCGGATCATTTTTTTTATTTAAAAAAAAACATTGCTTTATTGTATTATTTATATTCTTTATGTATATATTGTATTCTTGATATCGCAGAGAATAAATATTAAAGTATCGATGTCATCGAGCTTCCGATGATAATTGGCGCATTTTATTGCCAGCTAATTATATAATTGTTCTCGTGCCGGGTGACTTTTTAATAAAGAAATGTGTTTTTTTAACGCATGTACTAGAATTAGCAGCTAATTTTATTATTGTTTTCGGCCCGTGTAATATTTTTTTATTAAAAAAATTATTTATTTTATATATTTATATATTGTATTTTACATCGGCGCTTTGGATTCGTGCAGGGATGTTTCCCAACTGCAGACGTGGCGAGGAATTGCACGTCGCATCTCCGTCTGTGTGGGAGACCGGAAGTACTTTGCAGAAAGCTCTGCAGGGAAGGGAAAATTAAATTTACGAACGAACGCAAAGCCACCGACGAAGGATTGTTGGAATTTCGTGCAATTCGGTACAAACGCCTACCGGAAACCGTTTAAAAGCGAGTATTTGATTTTTCGCTGCATTAACTTCGTACCCGACGAAAACAGACCAATAGTAATATTTCGAGAGAAGTCCATTTTTTTTTTTTTTTTTAGCGTACATCGACTTTATATACTACGGATTCGAGTAAGAGCTGGCGAGAGTTTCCTTCATACTCTGCGAAGCCGCAACGCGAAAAGCCGAAGCTTACGGTAAACATTGAACTTGTCGCGAGTTGAGCTGATCTCAGGTTAAAGTAAAAGAGAAGCACCGGAAGCACCGCAGAGCGTTTCTCTGCTGGGAGCGCATTTATCGTCGAGTGTCCAGCACTTTGGCCAAGTTTCGCCAAGCGACACTAGCGAGAAGCTTCGGTTCTGAGGGAAAAAGAGCCGATGACAATTGTAACCCCCACTCCAGTTTCACTCCCGAAGCCCCCGCACTTCCGCGAAGAACTCAGAAGATTGCAATTTTCGATTTCTGAAATCGTCAGCATTTTCACTCGAATTATTGATTTTTTTCATTCCATTCCGACTGAGGGAACTCGCGTGTACTTTCTCGACGTTATCCAGTCATTTTTTAATTCAATAAATTAAAAAAAAAATCATCCAACATGGAAATAAAAAAAAAAACCTTCCGTTCTTTCACTAGTGCAACATATTATTACTTTCCTTAGGATAATTTCCAATTCCATTGGATCTACAGGACTACGGAGGGTTTCCGTGGTCTTGCCACGGTGCGCCAGTGCACTCTATCAATGCATAATTACAGTGGAAATCCGGAACTGAAGACTGCCCCACTTCTAATTTCAATGGCCTTACCAATCGGCGCTAGTTATACGGGAACGGCGGAGGGAATCTCGAGTATACTAGAACCCGAGCATCGGTCGCATCTCCCGGTACTACTGCCAACAGCAGTATCAGCCACTGCTGGTGCAGTTTCTCCTGCTCCTGCTGCATCAACTTGCTGTGGCCTACTTTGCAAGAACCTTCCAAGTTCGCGAGCTTCGGCTCTCCTCGCAGACGCTTCCGCTTGCTCTTGGTCCCTCATATTTATCTATATATAAATATACATATCTATATATATATATATATTTATATATTTGTATACATGATTATACTCTACGTGCCTCAGAGCTATCTTTTCCTCGACAGTTCTTTAGCAACGACGTGCATAATCTATTGGTTTTTCATACCAACGCTCCCCCCCCCAGCCCTTTCCGCCCCTCCCCCCCTAAGTGCTACTGTTGCCCCGGGCATCTCGAAAAATGTCTGCACAAAATAGCTTAACGAACCGTATGGAAATTTCCAATATATTATTACAGCGCACTCCAACATCCACTCGAGCGTTGTGTAATATCAAAATATATTTACTCGAATGAAAATTAATTAAAAAATTGTTTCCCCGATGTTACATTTGTGCAGTGTAATATTATCGTACATTCCCGTTGAGAGGCGTTTTTTAAACATTTTTTTTTACAGATATGTGTAAACCTTGGATGAAATACGAGGTCGTTATTTTACGCCTGTGTGTGTATTCGTTAAAATGAAAGTATCGTTGATATCGAGTTTCCGATGGTAATTGGAAAAAAAAATCCTCACCTAATTGTACTATTATTTTCGCTCTGCGTATACGTGGCGCTGCACGTCAAATGGGCAGTCCATGTCTCTCACCCTCGTCGATTCTGCTTTTTTAGTATGATGACGTTGTCGACCCATAAGGGTCCCAGCATTTTTTTTCAGATTTTTTTTACCACCAGTGAAATTTTTAAATCCTCGAAAAAACGAATTCGGAAAATACCGTTTTTAAAAATCGGCAAAAATTCTCACATATTCTATAATGTGAAATATGATTTTTAAGCAGCACACGATAATGGGATAAAAAAAGTAAATATTGAAATCCCATTATCAGATAGTTCTCAAAATTCATAGAATCACTGTACATTTTTTCAGATTTGTTAAAAACAGTGTATTTGGAATTGGTTTTTTGGATGAAAAAATGTCACCGTTGGTCTAAAAAACATCGGTAAAAAAATCCCGACACGATTACAGGTCGGTAACAACATAATACAAAAAAATGCATAAAATGAGCCCATGAGAGACACAGGCCATGAGAGACGATTTGACGTAGAGTGCCCCATATATACATGTTTTTCGTTTTTTTGTCCCGATAGCTCATTCGATCTCCCGCACGACCAACGAGCGGCAGATCGCGAGCAGGATCGATCGTCGTCGAAACCGAGGCGTAAAACTGCCTACAGCCGGTGTACGAAAGACCAGAAGCTTATCAATCCCGTGCCCAGGTGTGAGATACTCGTTTACTCCATTTCCTCTGTCTCATCCTTGCGTTCGCGTATCCTTGAGAAATCTCCGCGCCGGGCGATCCCAGCAGTTTCCGTCGGTCCGATAAGGAGGCGGCGATATTGCCTCTTCCGGATCTCCTTCGTCTCGCTTTGCTGCTGGAGAGCCTCCAGGATGAACTTGGCACGATGAAATATGTTTCCTCCAGTGCTCGTCTCGCCCCGACTGGCAACGGTTCGCCGTCGAAACGTACGTCGGCAGGAGAACACAGCATCCCGCACCTTCTCCGGGCGGTGGACACACACACTCACACACGGGAATATACGCGGACTCTGGATGTGACCACTGCACCGTTCGCCGCGCTATACTATAATAGCGGAATTCAGACCGAGCCCGCCGCCACGGTGAGAACTTCCAACGAGTCCGGCAGGACTCACGGAACTTTGTTCGTGTATAGTGTTGCACAATACACGATCGTATATAGCGTATCATAGTAATAGTAATGGCGGGTATAGCATAGTTTAGCTCGGACCGGGGACGACACCCGGAACTCGAGAATTGCCTCGTCGCTTATTCATCCCCACTGGACGGGTGACTTGGAGAGAAAAAAAAGTAACTTGGAGGAAAACCTCTCGTCGAGCCGGGTTAGGCTATAGGGGAGACCGGGGCAAAATGGCACAGCGGGGCAAAACGGGACAGTGAGAGCGAAACTCAATTTTCCAATGATTTTTGGATGCCCCATTTTGTCCCAACGCTAGATCCGGATTTTCAACCCCGTTTTGTCCCACCGACCACCATCGCCGCCATCCAAAAGTTATTGGAGAAGTTATCCCGTTTTGCCCCGGAGTGCCATGTTGCACCGCGCTCCCCGATTATCTTGCGGAAGAGGAGACTGAGGGGGCAGAACGGTCTAACAGTTTTCTGATTATTTTTTTTATATATATATAAAATATCTTTTCTCACTGTTTAGGAAAATTTAATTGTTTAAATTTTAGCAGTTGAGTTGGATTTTGCAAAATAAAAAAGTGATGTGGCCGAGTGGTTCGACGATTTTTTTAATGATGTAAATATTTTTATTATATCTATTATATATAAATGTATTAATTTATGTATTTCTATTAGTTTTTAAGAATCTGATTTCTCTATATTTATGAAAATGTAGTTGTTTTTAGAACGACCGGGATTATGGAGAGAGAAAAATGGCGATAGTGATTGTTCACCTGCAGTGTCGCGGACATTTTTACAGGTATATAGTTCCCGGATCGGTGACGGGTATTTGTTACTCCAACGTGAATGAAATTTTTTAATTTATTTTTTGTTGTGTCTTGCATCTCTTCCCGGCAGGATAAATCCGCACCATTGTCAACACATTGGATATTGTGCAACCGGAGGCAGATGGGACAGAATGGTTCAACGATTTTCTATTTACTAAAATATTTTTAAATGTATTTAAACATATACTTACACATATTTAAATAGATTTAGATATATTTATTAAAACATGTTTGTTTCTTTGAAAAATAAATCTATCTTTTCTCGTTATTTGTAAAAATGGAGTTCTTTTATAAAGACTCGGATTATTTGGATTACGGAGAAAAAAAAATGGGGATAGTGTTTGTTTGCCGCCGGTGTCGTGGACATATATACAGATATACAGTTCTTGGATCGGTGAGGTTTATTTGTTACTCCAACGAGAAAGAGATTTTTTAAATTATTTTTTTTTATCTTTCATCTCTCCCGGCAGGATAAATCCGTACCATTGTTAACACAACACTGCGGGGTCCAGATATCATAGGAAAAATGTCACCGGCAGTTAAAGCTAGGCCACGGTCGCCCCCGCTTTTTTTATCCCGTCACGCAGTCGGACGTGAAGTCATCGCTAACCGGCGTTTTTACGACTACGACGACGACGAGGACGAGGCAAGTATCGAAATAAAATGCTGCACTCTGCGGGTCCGCCCTGTCGCCCCGATGTCCGAGAGCCGGGCCATTGACGTGAAATGAAAATGAAAATAAAACATTTCTGTGAAGTCGCGCACCGTCCGCAGTTTTTCTATATACTCGGTATATATTTGCAGTACGCGTATTTAAAGAACGTGCCACGGAGCTCGGTCTATTTGCCTCTGAGGCTACGTCTATCTACATGCAACATTTTTCTTCCACACCGTTAAAAAAATATATTTTTATTTTTTAATTTCTGTTGACGAATCAAAATTTGAACATTTAGAAACACTTCAAAAGTTAGGAAAATTTAAACATTTAGGAAAATTGAAATATTTAGGAACTTTAAATATTGAGGAAAATTTAAAGATTTAGGAAAATTTAAAGATTTAGGAAAATTTAAAGATTTAGGAAAATTTAAAGATTTAGGAAAATTTGAAGATTTAGGAAAATTTTGGACGTGTTGAGGCCGAATCGAACGGGGTTCTCGGTATCGAATTTGCTCGACGAATATCGTTCGAAGAGCGGCGACGATCGGTCCAAATCTCAATTAGATTTATCGCCCCGACAATGTGGGGAGGCTTCTAATTATCAGCTAATTTGCCGTGGCGTTCAACGCCGATAATCCGATCGATTAATGATAACGGTAGTTGGAGTATCGGAGCGTGCCAGAATCGTGGTAACACCGATTTTCCACTACACGCGAGTGCGCGGACACGCGTTACGGAAACTCGAATGAAGTCCCGCAATCTGAGGCTGCGTGTGTGGGTTTGGTAGCTTGTGCATCATCAAAATTCGGGACGAACCTGAAATTGGCTCTGCGGATTTGTTGTGGGTATTCATTTTTGCGGCCGGACAGATATTACGCAATTACAACAATAATACAATCCGCAGCCGAGACAGCGAGGCATTTAGAATCGGACGATGTTCGCCGCGAATTTCCGGACACGGTGAATTTCCAGTTTCGGCGAATTTCTGATTGCAGTGAAATTTCTGGTTGCAGTGAATTTTTGGTCGTTGAGCGTAATGCCGACCGCCCCGAGAGGGCTGACCAATGAAAATTCATGAATTCAACGAAGAACGCATACATACGCGGCCCAGCGTGTATCCTCTTCCCCCCCCCCCCCCACCCACTTTACCCCTCCCCCCTCCAAAAAAGCCATATATTTCTGTGATTCACGGATGCTGCGTGCAGAGCCACGGTACTCCAGCGCGTTAGAATAGTTTTCGGCAAGCCCATCGCCGCGGCGCGCCACGTTCATGAATTTTTATAAGTTACTCCCGCCGAGAGATTCGCACGGCACGCGACCATCCCTGAGTCGCGCTGTTCCTCGGATAGAGAAAATCCAAACTCACGATTCCCGTGACTCGCCTCAGGGCATAAAAAATTAAAATTAAAAATTAAAAAAGGTGATTAATAAAAATAAGTTTATGAAAAAAATATAAATAATCGTGAGGGCGGCGTAAAAAAATCATTTTCAAATATTTGCATACACTGCCCCGAGTTTTCGTACGCGAACCGATCGATGAAATTTTCTACACCGATCAATTAACCTCATCTCGATTGTTTCCCATATTAAAAATTAACCAACCGTTGTGTGCGTAAAAACGTCATAATTTTGCGTACCAAATTCCCAAAAAAATTTCGACCGCACGAAAGATTAGTGGATTTAATAACAATAATTGCATAAATCCATTACAGTAATTTTCCTCCGATTTCCGATATTTTTTGCTATTAAAGTAATTCCGCTCTTACGCTTCATCACGTGATAGTATAATATTATTCATAGAAATGGCTTCTTCTCCCGTATAAATTTTAGATGGAACCACAGGTAGGGAAGGTAAGGGGAGGGGGGGCTTGGGTTTGTGCGCAGCTTTTCGCAACATTATATTTCCCGGGACAAATGAGTTTCCCTCTGAGGTAGATATCGCGAGGACAGCGAGGTAAAAGGTATGTATATTCCGAGTGAATCGTTGGGAAAATATTACCCAGATCAGCGGTCTGTGGGTAAGCTATTACGGCGACTCTGTCTCCCCCACCCACGCCGCTGGAATGGAATAGCTATCAAAAACTGTCGAGAATCTAGTTTATACACAAAGGTTTCCTCGCGAAATCTACCGTGTAATACCCGATACTTTGTCTCCATTCCATTATGTTAAAAGTATATACGTAATTCCGTGGAGGTGAATTGCGATCGCGGAAGGAGAACAGGGCCGCAGGCTGAGGTGGGGGGGTTAAGAACGAGAGTCGAGAAATAATGTCCTGTCTTAGAGGAAAATGGTGGGGTGGAAGGAAAAAAAAGGATGGAGAGAAAGGGAGTAAGAAAAAGAGAACGATAAAGGAAAATCGGAAGATCTTTGAGAAAATTCTTCCATTCTCCGGGCTGTCGGGCGCGCAGTGGAATAGAGAGCAAAAGTAAGAAGGGAACAGAGTCGGGCCATTAACGAGTGACTTACGGCATTTCACTTGACAAATGTGATCCCCGATGTATCGACCTGGTGTGAGGGTTGCTAACACACTCCGCCCCCCCCCCCGCTCCCTCCCTCGTAAGAGGGTCGTTGCCGACTGTACCGGTCGGTGGGTCCGCTCGCCCAGACGTTGCCGCCGCTCCGAAGCCAAAAGCTTTGGCGATATATCGAGGACGTTTCGCGAGCCAACGGGCGAATGTTAGGTCGTGGAAGAAGAGAAGCTTAATGGAAGTCTCGGATGGAAGAAGAGGAGCATCGACCGGAAGGATCTTCGACGAAACTGATTAGATTAAAGTGGCAGCGAGAGTTATATATTTATGGCGAGGGTGAAAGCCTTCCGCGGGAGCTCGCGAAAATCCCGAGGAAAACGAGCTTTGCTGGCCCGCCCCGCGTCCGGGATCTTGGATAGGAGAAGCGGCGAGGAGATCCTCGCTGGTTCTGAAACAGCGTCGACGGAATCTTGCGAGGAAAAAAATAAATAATAATCAAGAGCGTGAAATCCGCCCCGACGAAGGGCGGTGACGCGGGGGGGGGGGGGGGAAGCAGAGCCGGACAAGAGATGTATTAAAATCAAATAAATTTCGATTTTCGAATGACGTTTATTAAGATTAAAGGAATGTTTGCTCGCCTCAACAAAATCCTTATTAGATTCGAATAACGGCTATACTTTGGTGTGAGTAAACAAAATTTATTCAGAGATTTTTGTACTTTGAAATAAATGTTTATTCGCGCCAAAGATGTCGTATATTTGACGTCAAGACGACGCGGCTATTATCCGGTAGCGCGCATTGCAGAGCCGTCAAGGCGTCAGTCGTCTGAAAACATAGCCGATAGTGCAGGAGCATATTTATTCCTTACGGGGAACGGCGGCATTGTAATGGAGAGGCAACTCATCGGTTGGCACATTTACGTCTCTACCACTCACAACTCTACCAGAAAACATCCCGTCCGAAGCGTCTCCGACAGAAAAGAAATCTAGCGGATAATAACTCTACCACATAACAACTCTACGAAAAACACTACATTAGAAAATTGTATCTGCGATATAATATTTATGAAATGATATTGCTGACATATATCACTTTGCTAATATCACATTACACTGCGGTGATTGGGTTAGAACTATAGAACCGTATAATACAATTTGTTTTTTAAACTCTTTTTGCAATTGAGAGTTTTTAAATTTTAGCAACATTTTTTTCATCCTTTTTAAAGTATAATAAATAGTATAACCAACACGTGAAAACTCTAAGATTATAAATAAATGAAAACTAATAATCATTTTTTAAAGCACGATTAAACAACTATATAACAAATTAGCATACAGGCAGCTCGACACGTATTCGAGGTTACTACACGTTGAATGAATTCAATGCACCGTAGAATAGCACACAGCAGTCTTTTTGCCCTAGCGGGCAGTCGGGAGTTAAAAAACATCTCTACCATATTACAATTCTACTAGAAAACGTCTCTACCGTTTTATAATTCTACCGTATTAGGACTCCACCAAAATGTCCATCAGAAAGTAAAAAAACTCTATCAGAGTCAAAATAAAACTCTACCGGAATTACAAGAAAACTCTATCGCAATACAAGGCTACCGTCCATCCTCGTATTCCGGAAGAGTTTTATTTCCATTCCGGTACTCTGAGAAAAAGGATGGTATTTCCTACTATAATGAATAGTTCCCAGGGGGGACGTCTATATAGATAGTTAGTGATAGTATATACTCAATTGATTAAACTATGATTATAGTTACAACTATAAATTTGGTCACTGTCGTCACTGTAAAATGTAGACGTCCCTGCTGGGAACTATTTACTATGTAAGTTTTTCGGGGTGTAGAGTTTTATTTCAATTCCGGTAGAGTTTTACCTCACATATGCATATCGTACATAATTAACACACGGTAGAGTCGTGAGTGGTAGAGATGTAAATGTGTCATCAGTTTGTTTTTATAAAATTTTGTTACCACAAACTGTGTCCGTCGATCGAATTGTGGTTATGGAATGGGTCCTCGAACCAACATCGAGATTGGTTATATTATGAGTATCACTAATGTGCGACATGATTAGCGAAATCGTGCGTCGACAACGGATTTGTATGCTTATTTTAATAATATAACATTGCTTGTTGATGCTCCGTTGACAGTAACAATGACTTGTTCAACAAACAATTAGCTTCTGCGTCATTCATACATAACGTTATTCGCACACGATCAAAAGCGGCCAGTCTGTCAGGAAATAAATAATAAATAAAAAAAATGATTTCACATCAATATATGTTTACTAGATCCAAATAAACGTTATTAAATAATAGGAATAATACCATCAAAAAAATTAATAAATTAAAAATAAAATAAATTACAAAGAAATTAATACACGCTCTGTTAGGTTATGAAGCAGATAAACATTTCTCTTCGTCCTTAATAAATTTTCTTTGATTGAAATAAACTTTTTTCCCTGTGATAGGACCGGCTCGGGGATTCCCGTCGAGGTTGTTTTTCTTGCCAGGAAAAAAATAAATAATAATAAAGAGCGTTAAATCCCCCACGACGAGCGACGATGGCGGGGATGGAAAAAGCAGTGCGAAGAGGAAGCGAGTGGAAAGGGTGGATGACGGGAAGCGAAAAGATGGCGAAGGACCGGGACGAGAGTTCTGGAAAACCGGCGTGGCTTTTAATATCGTAATGGAAAGACTTTTAGAAGGGGAAGGTTATACGAGTAAATCAAACAGTACGGTACAGTGTTCGCCATTACAAAAGAAGACGTGCCCGAGGTTAGAGCCGGTTGTTAAACTTTTGGACGGAGCTTTATTCGCGGTTGCCGCAAATTAATTCTCCGCACTTCCGGGCTTTGTCGTTCTGCGAGCGGAGAGTTTCACCGAGGTTTTTCTTCTTTTTTTATAATTATTATTTTTTAATCGAGTAATCCGAAGTTTGATTAAAAGAGATTTGAATATTAGGTGCGATCTTTTCCGGTTAAGGTTTACGAAGAGAATTTATAAGTTCCGGCCTTTCCGGAAACGGTGAATCTGATGTACGTCGCTGTCGCGCGGGCATGGGACTCGGAGTTTCCGCGCACAATGGGCAACCGATTCAATTTGTAGGCGCGGCCGCAGCGGTCGCGACGGAATTAGTTCAGCGCGGTCGTTCCGAACTAAATTTGAATAATCGCTTCGTAATTATCGGCGTTAAATTAGTAGCCCGACTGCTGCGCTCTCATCTCTGATTTGGCGCCTCCAATCAGCAGATGACCGCCGCAGCAGACCAGCCAATAGACGAGCGGTTTGCAAGACAATCGTCGCCAATGACTGCCCAGTCATTGGTGGATGGAAATTTTATCATTTCTTTATTATCGGCACGTTTCACTGCCATCACACATCCAGAAAAATAATTTATTTGACGTCCGTAGTTAAATATTTATTTGATAAAAAATTTATATTTACTTAAACCAAACGAATATTTATTAGCGGGACACTCGGCAAATAAATTATTTGTCTGTGTCCACTGCTCAAAGGCGCAAACAGTCGCAGAAAGCTGCAACTACTTTATAAATAAAAAAATTAAAAATTGATCGAAAGATGAAATTTTATTAATTAGGACAGTGCTCGTATTTGGTCTTCTGCTCCTGTTGAAAGCCTCACAGGCCCAAACCGGACCTCGATTACTGTCTACTAGGAGACCCTAATTCAATTAGATAAATTTCAAATTTATCTAATTATCATCAATGTTAAAAATTTGCATAACTCAATTTCCAAAACCGACCTAATACGTTTTAGAACACTTTTGATTTATTCCTCCCGACTCGAATGTTTCCAGGCAAAAAAAAAGTTCCGCCCTTGTCGGATGAAAAAAAAAATAGAACCGTGCCGTAAATTGAATACACCGGTTGCTTCGAAGAATCGCCGATGGCGGAGGTTCGCGTTAACGAACCACGCACACAGCCCAGTGTGCGGGGCTTAGGTTGGAATAAAATTGCGCGTCGTGTTCCAACGTTACTCTCGGGGATGCAATTACTTTGCACACGGAGGAGCCCCGACGAGAGACAGCGGATGCGACGGAAGAAAGACAACGTTGGAAGCGGTTCGCCGAGCTTGCGTTATCAAGGAGCTTGCCTCTCTCAAACCGGCTCCTTCTCTGTCTTGTCACGGGAGTTTCGCAGTGTTTTAATGCATGCGGCGGCATTATGTAGCACGATAAAGCCGTTCCTCCGACATCGTTCAGCCTTCCGCTCGTCCGTTCAGCCCGCGCATCGTCATAACCGCGTTGTATCCGCTCTACGTGGATCCTTCGTTTACTCGCTTCAAACCTTTTAACTCGGTCACGAATACGCACAAAGGCGATTTCCCCCTCGCTGTTCCGCCTGCCAAAGCGAATTTTCGCTGTTCCGCACAACGGCACGGTTTCCCCGGCTTGTACCGAATTCGGACCGGGGCGGGCAACCAAATCTCCTCGAAACTCCCAAACTGGCCGCCCAAAATTCGTTAAACTCTATCGCGGACTTATAGATTTGTAAATATAAATATAAATATAAATATAAATATAAATATAAATATAAATATAAATATAAATATAAATATAAATATAAATATAAATATAAATATAAAT